>MJUU01051501.1:46972-63513 GCA_002080025.1 Modiolus philippinarum | reverse complement strand
CATTGACAAGAAAACGAAAGTAAACTTCGGAATTCTCTGGACTTTCCATAGGCTAAGGAATATATCCCGGAATTCTTTGATTACATCACTGGGTGGTATAGAAAACCATCGAGAGTTCCGAGTTTAATTTTTTCCAAATATAGAAGTTTGTGGTCAAAGGACCGTAATTTCAATATTCCCGACCGATGGACTGGTTAATCGTGATACATAACGATATGAGTGACTACGATTGCTGGATATAACCTTATAACGTCTCTCAAGTCTTAAAAGTTAAATATCCACCAGTATTGATTATCACAGGCTCAGCTGTCTAACCACGTGGATACTGCATGCATGATAGATGTAATCCCGATTTTGATTGGCTATTGATCGACACGTGATTTTCATCCGTTACATAAACGCAAAAATGTAAACAAAACATTTTTCAGCGTAGAATTTCTTGCAAATCTCGTTTTTCCTCTAATTTCGTTTCACGGCCGTAAAATCGCTTAAAAGCACACATGATTTGTCAATGTTGACAGGTATTTTAGCAATATATTGCTTTTTGTGATCAGTAAACATCAGGTATCTTTCTTTACTCGTAGTGATATCGGGCGCTAAATTCTAGAGTTTATACGAGCGTATATTTTGTAGTTCCCGGAAGTCATGTAAACAAAACAATATGGCTTCAAGCCGATCGCAAATTACTGTTTTCGAAAACAGTAAAATAAATGACAATTTTATGGAAAATTTGGTAGGGGTAAGATTTTCGGTATTTTAAGTCACATCAAAGACTTCTTGTTTTTCTTAACAAAGTTTTTAGACATCTAATGTATCGCTTAAAACAATTAATTGGCATATCTGCAGATATATCCTCCAGATCTGGCGTATATAACCATTTAACAGTGAAATTTGGGCAAATCTGAAATGTTGAAAATTCCCATTTTTCATCAATTTGCAGGCAAAATATTGGGTTGAAGTCAACAAATGGGTGTTAAAATACAAAATCATAGTATGATTTATGAAACATTGTCATATACAACACATATTTTGCGTGTTCTGGTTATTTTTAAGCGAACATTGACAAAAAATTGACAATTTACAGTAAATTTGTTGGGGTAGGGGTAAGTTTTATTGATGCATGATGTTTATATTACATAAGAATGGCCATGATTTGTAATAGTTGTGAAGCAAATATAATAAGCTTTCATTTGATACCTACTTTAAACGATATCTGTTTACTAAAAAGTAATATTGGGCAAAAGAATGACAAAACTTAGTTGAAATATTCAAAGATTCATTTATTTAGTATATTTGAAAATAAAACTTTGGTCATTAAAAATATGTTAACATTATGTTAACATATTTTATATTTCAAGAAAATAGATTGAAAAACTAAAAGCAATTTTCAGAATTGGGAATCGAGATGCACTTTGGGTTCTTTAGACTATCAAACTTGCACAATTTCAATGAAAAATCTAAATTTTCCTCAATATTTCATAGGGGAAGGGGCACGTTTAATGAGTCTATGGAATGCATTGGCCATACAAATTATAAAAATTTGGGTTCTTTGTAAAGCTCATACAATAAGCAATTATTTGAAACATCGTTTTTATAACTGGGAAGCATTTGGTCAACATTTTGATGCAATTGAATTAAAGAAAAACTTGAACGAAAAACAAAATATTTACAAAATTTCAGTAAGTGGGTCTAAAAATGGGCCCTGTTCCACCAGAGCATGCAGGTTATGCTCGTGTTAACATATTTTATTTTGAAGAGGGGATGTATGCGGACTTAAAACAAGAGGCTCTCAAGAGCCTGTATCGCTCACCTGGGTCCTGCAGCACCATAATTCCCAACTGATGGTTCATCTATGGTGGTGTATGTACATAAAAATCAGAAACTTTTTATAAAATGCAATTAAAATTGTTCAAGCAGTTTCAAAGAAGATTTTTTGAATGCAGTTTCCAAACTGAAGGGGCCTATGTTAATCTACGTTCCCTGCTGGCAATTATTTAACTTAAAACTTTGAAGAGGGTCACATAAGGACTATCATATCAAAATTCAACTGAAATTGTTCAAGCAGTTTCAGAGGAGAAGATCTTTTTATGCATTTCCCATTGGGTCCAATGTTAAACTAAGTTGTGTTACTGGTGGCCATGTCGGAAGACGGATCAGCACCAAAGTAACAAGCTTGGTCAAAATCTCACAAGTTTCATTTATTCAATGTTTAAATTGAATCCATTCAATGGTTTTCCATGATATCTTTGTATGCATTTCCTCTTAGGGTCCAATTCATTGCTGGCAGCCATGTTGGATGATGGATCAGAACTGAAGTAACAACACTTGGTCAGCTTCTCATAAGCAAAGTTTGGATTAAATATATTAAGCAGTTCTCTAGAAGAAGATCTTTTGTTAAATTAAGTTCACAGCTGGTGACACTTGGTCAGCACCTGACAGGCATCATTCATGTCATGTTTGATTTAAATCCATTCAGCAGTTCTCTAGAAGATCTTTGTGTGCATTTCCCATAGGGTCCAATGCTGTCGGTCATGAAGATGAAAGATTGACATCAAAGTAAAAACATTTGGTCAGCACTTCATAAACATCATTCATGCCAAGTATGGTTCAAATCCATTCATTTGTTCTAAAGTAGAAGTTCTTTGTATGCATTTCCCATAGGGTCCAATGTTAAAATTAAGATCCCCACTGGCAGCCATGTTGGATGATAGATCGGCACCAAAGTAACAACACTTGGTCAGCACCTCATAAACATCATTCATGCCCAGTTTGGTTCAAATCCATTCATTGGTTCTCAAGAAGAAGTTCTTTGTATGAATTTTCCCATTAGGTCAAATGGTTAACTAAGTTCCCCGCTGGCTGCCATCTTGGAAGCGGTCGGAAAACTTGAATGTGTTCAATAAAATATAGTCCTTAACATGCTGAACATTTTTGCAATTTAAACTTGACCTCTATCTCAAAGCATTTTTGAAATATAGGACAAAAAGTAAAAAATCACGAAAAATTTGACCAATAAAGGACCACAACTCATATATAGGTACTTGGATTTTCTTCAAAATATCCATGTGGGTAGATCTTAACATGCTGAACATTTTTGCATTTTAAACTTAACCTCTATCTGTTATAGTTTTTTTAATAAAAAATAAAAAATGTCAAAATTTTGAAAATTTTACAGAAAATGGGCAATAACTCTTAGACAGGTCATCAGATTTTCTTCAAAATTTTAGCAAGGGTAGATCTTCTCATGCTGATCATTTTTGCCCCATGTCAGATTTTTTATATCTGTAACGGTTTTTGAGTTATTTGCCAAAAACTGTAATTTTCCCCTATGTTCTATTTTTAGCAACGGCAGCCATGTTGTTTGACCTAAGACAAACAAATAACAAATTTGAAACTAGATACCCTAGTGATGATTCAGTTAAAGTTTGGTTCCATTTGACCCAGTGGTTTCAGAGGAGAAGATTTTTGAAAGTGAGCTAACGACGGACGGACGACGGACAGACGACGGACGCCAAGTGATGGCAATAGCTCACCCTGGCATAGCCAGGTAAGCTAAAAATGGATGGGGGTTGGGAAGAGGGGGGTGGTGGTGCACGAGAGGTTATTCCAGCCCATGGACTATAAAGACGATATGTATTTTCTGTTAATTTAATGATTACGGTGTGTGACCATTATGTGTCGTGTACATTTACCAATATAATTCTTATAATGCATACTGTTGTGAAATCAATAGTAGCATAGCTCATAGTAATTATTCTAATTACTATTCAAATCATACAAATACAGTTAAAGAATCAAATAACACAACGAAGCAAACACTAAAGCAAAAAAGCTGCATGCGTATTAAGCAGGCAAATACACTAAATCATTCAAAAATACAACTAAACCTACCTGGCATGAGTTGCAGAGGTCAAATTAACTAATTACATTCTAGTCTCACAATCAGCTAGTTAATAACATGTTTACATTCTACCTGAAGAGACAATATTAAAATCATAATTTAAAACTATCCCGTCAATAATAAAGAAATGGGTTGTCTCCCTTTATTTCATTGACTTGAGTTATTTACATATTATACTTTTAAGTCAGCTTTAAAATCTTTTATCACTCTTACAATATTACTGAACAAGAGTTGTCAGAATACAACATAGCTTGCCGGGGATTAGAGTAACCACAATGCACATTTAATTTGAAGGTATACATTTTCCTGATAAATACTTTAAATGTGATATAAGAAAGCCACATGTCAAACAGGAACTCCACATCACTAAAAGAATAACTTCTATAAAAAGGTTTTTTTTTTTTAAACTGCCCCAGGTCAATGTTAAGGTCAAAATTTGTACAACTATGGTACTACCAGAAAGCTCTCACCAAAGGGAAGTCTTGAACAAAATATAAACACCTTATAACTAAACAACTAACTTCTGGAAGCAAGGTTGAAGTTTTTTTTTTAATTGCCCTAAGGGCAAGGTCAAGGTTATAATGTCTAAACCATTTAGAAAGCTCTCATCACAAGAAAGTAACATACTAAATATGAACACACTAACACTAAAAAACCAAATTCTATAAGCAAGCTTAGTTTTTCAAAAATTGCCCTAAGGGCAAGGCCAAGGTCAAAATGTCTACAAATATGGTACCACTGGATAGCTCTTATAATAAGGAAGTCATATACCAAATATGAACACCCTACCACTAAAAGCCTACATTCTAGAGGCAAGGTTAAAGTTTTTTAAAAATTACCCTAAGGGCAAGGTCAAGGTCAAAATGTCTATAAATATGGTACCACAAGAAAGCTCTAATTACAAGGAAGCCACATACCAAATATCAACATCCCATCTCTTAAGGTCTCCATTTCACAAGCAAGTACAATGCTGACAATGCTGGCGCCGAGGACACCGATGCCGGGGGTATCACAATAGCTCTCCAGACATTCGTCCCCCGCGAGCTATTAAAATTATGGTTTCATTTACAATGTATTTATTTGAAATTATGGTTTTAAGTATTTTATTCAAAAATTTGTAAAATTAAAATTTAACTTTCATATCATTCATATGAAATTTCAAGTATATATATTTAACCCAAATTCAATATTTATATCAGCTATCATACTCTCATTCACAGACTGGCACTCTCATTCAAATCATTCATTCAGGCCATTAATAATAAAATAGTAGAATATGAGAGAAACTGACCTTCATAATAGAAATAATAAATCCAGATCATAAATATCCAATATCAAAACATTATTTCACAAAACTATCATAAGAATCAAAATGGCTACTGCCTTCTCCAAAAGTGTAGAGTCAATTGACCAGAAACAATAGATCGGGACAAAGGATTCCCGTCTAAAATTTGACATAGACCACAATCAAGAAACTATCCAATGAAAACAGTAAATAAACAGTCAGATATTCAAAAGCAAAGTAATAAAATTACTCTGTCACGACTGAAATTAGAAAAAGATTAATGAATCTGACTATATACTAATTCTGGAATAAAGCCAACAAATTTCTACAAAATAAACAAAATTATTTAAAATATAGTAATTAATAGGGATGGCAAAATTTCTGCAATTCAATACTCGCGTATACTAGCGCCAATTCATTTAAGAAGTGAGCTTAAATGTGGGACGAGGACCTGCAATTGCGCCACTTAGTATTTCCTTTAATTGCGCCAAAAAATATTTCATTTGCGCCACAAACTGTCTTTCATTTGCGCAAAAATAAAACTTTGCAGTTGCACCAAATATAGGTAAATAGTAAAGATAAAGGTAAAATACTCAAACTTTTATACTTTTTACTTGTATATCCCTCTTCTGTTTGCCAACATTACATGTTTTACTTTCTTGTACCATCATCATGGAGTAAAATTTGGAGTAAAATATTTTACTAAATTGCTAAAGCTAATATAAGGCACTATTCTATACAATGTACAATCAATCATGTTTAAATGTTCAGAAGCACCAAAAACATATTGTAAAACGGAATGTTTGCAATTGGGCGGATTTGTATTTCAATTAGCAGAAAAAGTTTTTCAAGTGGGCAGAAAAAATTTGCAACTGGGGGGATTTTATTTTTTCAAGTGGGCAGATTTCCTGTTATTTACCAGTAAAAAGATTAATGAAACAATCTTTAAATAAACAGAACTATAGTAAATCTATGATGAGTTTCATGTTACATTTGTATTATTTTTTTCAGTTACTTGATATTATCGCTGTTTTAAGTGTTTTTCTACAAGATTGGGGTTATCAAACGAAAAGGTCACTTTTATAATGACTAATCTCTACTACATGTGACATATGCAATCTCATTATACCATGTATTTGATAAAAACACCGTTCTAAAATGGACATCAAATTAAATGCAAGTTTTACACCGTTTTGAAAAAAATGAACACGGTTTCTAATTACTATGTCTTTCAATCACAATTCAATCACAATCAAAGACTAAGAAATCAGCAAATATCTTTTAAAGTACTAGTAAATTATTGTAAGATACTTTATAAGTCTATTCGGGCTTGAAATCTGTATCCAACAACTTTAATTTTTTGCTGATAACTCTGTTTGCGTCATGTCACCAAATTTACTTCTAAAACCTTTCCGCCCAATTGCAAAACTAAAATATGCCCAATCGAAAATAATCATAATTCAAAAATCTGCCCAAACTAAAATATGCCCAATCGAAAATAATCATAATTCAAAAATCCACCCAATTGAAATACGTCCTATAAAACATAAAATTTACGCATCCCAGAAAATATCTCTTCAGATAAAATTAATCGAATTTATTATAAACACTTCCACTACTTAATCTGTTTGATCTGTATACAACTTATATGATCTGCATTGGTGGATCAAGGAATCTAAACTTTCGCTTGTGGGCATAATTTTTCCAGGGGGGCAGAAACTAATATTCCAAATAATGCCAAGGAATTTTAAATATTCTAACCTAAGGAGGGGGGTGCCACCCTGGCCACCCTGGATAGCCACTGATCTAAACCAATGGGTGAAGGGAAAATTTTGCATATCTTAGATACAGTAAATATTTAATATTAAATAATATATTAAATATTTATTCAATGAAATTGATTATTAAAATATTGAATAGTATATTAATTATTGTTTCCCCTTCCTTTTACCTTTATTAACGTGAGAAAATTGACACAAATGAAATGCAAGCTTGTGGCGCAAATGAAATACCCCACTTTTGAAAAATTGGCGCAAATGCAATGCGCCCCCTGCAAAGTAGGTCTTTTCGGCTTTTCAATGAAACCATTCAGGTTTGTCTTTTTTCATAAACATGTTAATGAAAAAGTAAAGGGATATGTTGATATGTCAATTCGAATGATTTCAAAACTTAATCACCTCTTGTATATTGAAAGCAATCAAAAGCTAACTGGAAAACAATACGCTCACGGCTTGTATTGCAGAAATTTGCTTTGATCTTATTTTGATTATGTTAATTAAGGGTCTTTCTGATCAAAAATAAATCAGCGTTTCTTATGCCGCAAAATTAAAGTTATTTTTCTGTTTTCTATTTTTTAAGGTCCTTCAACTTAATGGTAATATAGTAATGTTTCAAAAAATTTATCTTATGACTGTTAATATGCTCAGATTGATTGATTGATTAGTTAGAGTTTGACGTCCATTGAGCAATATTTCAGCTATATCAGGATGAGAATAAGTTAATCAATTTAAAAAAATTGTAAGTAAAAGAAGAAAGAAATAAAGGTGTAAGGGACAACCGGGGTTAATTGCCACTGGAAAAGGGGAGAAATGGGTAGGGGCAGGAAATTTAGTCTTCCATACGACACCCAGTGTGTCTGCTCTCTTTAGAGAAATATAGAAGGGGTCTTTATACTGCATGGAGCTTGGCGTTTCTCCATATAGTTTGGCTACAATGGTTCGCGGTCAGGCTTTCCGTATTATGACCCGACTACCCCGCATAGAGGACGTGCCCGACAGCTCTGTAGCCTGAGCCCCTGAAAACCGATCCAGGTGCCGGGCTTCTGTTAGGAAGACTCATACTCCAAGCTCAGAGGATGCTGCAGGCCTATTCATTAGCCGGGACCGGTTAATCTGCTCAGAAAAAAAAGTTTTTAAAAGAATTTTCTTTTATTATTATTTTTACCAAAGAAAACAAGACCATTAATATTAAGTAGTAATTAATTTGAAAAATTGAAAAAAAAATAACTGAGTAACAAATGGTAGGGAATGCAGAAAGATCAGGTGATTGTGGATAGAAAATGAAAATAAAAGTTTTGTTACAAGAAACTCTTTTCAGAGAAGGTACTTAAAATTACTCACTGAAATTAAGGAAATATATCCATCAAATAAAAAATACGCCGAGTACTTGAGTACCAACATTGTACTTGAGTACTCAACTATCAAACGAGTATTCGAGTACTCGTTGCTATCCCTAGTAATTAACAAAAAATAATTTTAACTGGACTCGAAAAAATTGAACTTTGATTGATTGATTGAATATTGTTTAACGTCTACTCAGCAATATTTCAGCTATATCAAGACGAGAACAAGTTTGTTGATAAATAATCACTTTGGGGTATGGAAATGGCCATGGGACGGGAAATTCTGACTGCCACTGGAAAAGTAGGGTGAAATCGTCAAGGGCGAGGAATTTAGCCTTTTAGCCGATCACCTACGGACCACCCCAAAAAGAGCTTGCTACAAGGGTTCTTTAACGTGCAGGAAGCGTAGCATTTCTTCCAACACGTGGACCTGAGTTTACATCCCATCCGAAAGATGGGTTGTGTATTTATTAATCCCGCACAACCACGGAATGGGTCCTATTTCTATATCCTGGGACCCTCGGGGTCAGCCTCCGTTTAGGAGGGGTCACACCCCGCAAGCCGGAGATACTGGGTCCTATTTCTATATCCCGGGGTTCCCTCGGGGTCCTCTGTTAGGATGGCTCATACTCCAAGCTCAGAGGATGCTGCGGGCCTATTCTTCATCCGGGACCGCGCACGGCGGAATTGAACTTTGAGACTTTCAGGAAATTTACCAAGATAAATGGAATCAATATTTTTGAAAACCAGTTGATGAAAATGTTTTTCCTAAACTAAATAAACAATTTAAGTATGGTTGCTAGGTAGAATTCCAAAAAATAAGTGGTCTTTGAGTTTTTCAGGAAATTTACCCAAATTGGGATCAAATATTTTTGAAATCCAATTGATGAAAATGTTCATCCTAAACTACACAAACATTTTATGTATGGTTGCTAGGTGGAATTCCAAAAAATAAGTGGTCTTTGAGACTTTCAGGAAATTTACCAAAATTGGAATAAAATATTTTTGAAATCCAATTGATGAAAATGTTCGTCCTAAGCTACACAAACATTTTAAGTATGGTTGCTAGGTAGAATTCCAAAAAAATAAGTGGTCTTTGAGACTTTCAGGAAATTTACCAAAATTGGAACCACTTTTCAGAATCCTAAGTTATCAGAATTTTGTTTTTTACCAAACATTTGTCAGAATATAAGATAATATGCCAAAATAAAAAAAAAAATATGTGTCTTTGACATTTTAAGGAAATTTACCAAAGTTGGAACCGGAACAGAAATTCCAAAAGCTTATTGCAAATCTATAGACTATATGCAACAATTCTGCATAAAGATTTGATCCCTAAATCCAAAAATGTAGAATGAGTTTGCGTCACATGCCACACCGTGTCTAATCCACATCTTTGGGTCTTTGTTAAAATTGACATCATGGGCCTCTTGTTTGCACCAAGACCAATATCAAAAATCCAAAAGCTTATTGCGCATCTACAGACTATATGCAACAATTCTACAACAAAATTAAATCCCTAAATCCAAAATTGTAGGAGGAGTTTGAGTCACAAGAAAAGTGTGACGGACGGACGGACAGACGGAGGGTATTACATTATCCCCGAACTTTCTTCGAAAGTGCAGGGATAAAAATCTTTGTCAAATTATTTGGGTGCCAAGCTTTCAGGTGTTGAATGAGAAATGGCAGTTTGTGTCTGTATTATTCTTAAACTTTGTATAAAAATCACAATTTGATTGGGAAAAAAATGTTTAAAAGTATTAATTGGTGTATTTGGGTATATTTTTTGTCGTCATAAGGGGCATATAATATCGTAGTTTTAACTGACATTTCCAATGCAAATATTTTAAAAATACATAAGTTAAGTTCATAAAAACTGTTGAAAAAAGTGTAATTTTAATTAATTTTATCTATTTTTGTCTTAATTTCAGTTTATTTGAGTATAATTTGGTGTATTTGGGTGCATTTGGGTATATTTGGGTGTATTTGGGTGAAAAGACACGCCGGCTGTTTGATTCTGGGTAGCAACAACCTGAGCATATCTGTTGAAATGATCAGTTATAACTAGAATGTGTTGTTGTCCTACTTTAGAGTTCTCTAGAGTTAGAAAATCAAAGCACACAAGTTCTAGTGGAAATGAAGTCCTGCAATATTCACCAATGGAGCTCTCTGATTGGCAGGAGTTTTCCTTCTGATACATCTATCAAACTGCGATATCCACTCCTCCACCTGCTTATCCATTCCTGGCCAATAGAATCAATCATGCAGAAGTGGAAGCGTTCTATCCTTGCCTGGGTTTCCCCATGTTGATTCCAATACTGTGGTAACATGTGATGTTGGCAAGACAAGATGGGAAGTCACAGTATCATCTATCTCTACATCACGGTACAGGATACCATCTTTCAGGTTTAAACGGCCAAACTGTCCAAGTATAGTGGTGTTGGTCCTGCTGTAGTTGGCTTCTTTCCTGACAGATCATAATTCATGAAATCTCCTATAACTGGATCAGTAGACTCGGCATGTGCTTTGGTCCAATCAATGATGGCATCATCAGGCAGTGAAGATTCTTCTTCATCATCATCATCATCATCATCATCTGGTGGAACTGCTGATGGATCTACAGCCAAACTTTCAACATAGGCTTTAGGAAGAACAGAATTACAAATGGCCTCTACAGTGTCCATATTGGTGTTTTCTGTAGTCGAATCATTGTCTTCTGGAAGTTGACTGAGGGCATCTGCATCAGTCTTGCCTGGCCTATAGATGATGTTGAAGTCAAATGCTGCTAGGACTGCGAGCCATCTATGACCGGTCGCATCTAACTTGGCAGTTGTCAATACATAAGTCATAGGATTATTGTCTGTCATTACTGTAAAGTTGGTGCCGTACAGGTAATCTTTAAATTTATCACAAACGGCCCACTTCAGAGCTAGGAATTCCAGTTTGTGTGGTGGATACCGTAACCCTAGCTTAACTCTCTTGATGCCTCCTTGTTCATGATATAGGACTGCTCCAAGTGCTGTGCCGGATGCATCAGTGTGCAATTCAAAGGGCAGCAAACTGTTTGCATATCCAAGTACCATTGAAGAAACAAATCAGTCTTTCAGTGTATTCAAGGCCTCTTCCTGCTGTGATCCCCATTGCCAAGGTTTCTGTTGATGTTTCTTGGACCTTTTTGAAACTGGGTTGGGCATTAGGTCTTGTGAGTGGTTTGCTGATACAACTGAAGTCCTTAATGAAGCGAGTATCCTACAAAACCAATAAAGTGTCTAATGTCTTCTGGAGTGTTCAGTTTTGGCCAGTTTACAACTCTTTCTGTCTTTTTGGATCTATCTCTACACCTTCTTCAGAGACTACAGGTCCAACATATGTAACCTTCCTTTTGAAAAAGGAGCACTTTTCTGGAGCAAGTTTCATATGGTGTTGTATGATCCTCTCAAAAATAAGGCAGAGATTTCCCAGGTGTTCTTGATAAGTTCTACCAAAGATGATTATGTTGTCATATCTTGAGATGCAGGTCTCATAAGCACTCTTCCATCATTCTTTGGTACGTTGCAGGTGCACAAGTACTACATTTGATGCAAAATGACTGTGTGAAGGCCTTATGGTATTGGCTGACAATAACTGATGTAGATATTCTTTGACTTCATCATATAAAGCAGCTAGCTAGCTGGGATCCTTCTACATCATTGTTTGAAAGGCTTGTTGTCTATCAAATCTATCCTTTGTTTTACTTGAGTGTTTCCAAAATCAGTATCATTCTTTGCAAATATGTCGCTGTATGACTGTATAAGGTTTAATCCTGTTTGAAGTTGTTTGTTTGTTTGTTAAATTACTCTTGGTTATCTCAACTTGATGTAAAATATCTGGTGATGATTCTGAATCTGGTGACGGATGGTGTAAAGTCACAGGTTGGATCTCACAGAGGATGTACAGCTTTTGGTGGTATAGTAATAGTCTTGGTGGTAACGTTGGCTATCTGTATATTAAGTATTCCTTTTTCCTGTACTGATATTGTATAAGTCCTGGCTCTACTTCTAAGTCTTTCCAGTTTGGTTGTAGTGTTGATGGGTTGAGCATGGCAGTTGTTGAACTATATGGTACCTCCTTGTCTGTATATCCTAATATCTGTGTTGTTGTGTTGGGCTTGATGGTAACAGGTGTCTTTACTGCATTCTTAACTATAGCTAGGGTGTTGTTGTTCTTCCCCAATTCTTTGTCTCTAAGTGATATTGATCTCAAGCGGAATGTTAAGTACCATGGTGTAGTCAATTTGGATATTTGATAACTGTTTCCATACTGTTCTTTGTAGATGTCCATAATTGAGTGCAGCATGTTGGTGTCCAATAGGAGTGGTACCTGTGCATTATTAAGTACCATCTGGAACAATAAGTATGACACATGGGTATGTTGTAGCATTATCCTTCAGCTGTAGTTCTGTCTCTATAAAGCCCTCATATGGTAATTGTTGGCCTCTAGCACATTCCATATTAAGTAGAGTTGTGATGTTCTGTAGTGGTATATGGGATAAATGCTGGTTGTAATAACAGTTACTGATGGTTGATACTGTTGAACCTGTGTCAAGTAAAGCTGTTACTGGTTTGCCATCAAGTATAACTTCATACTCGGTAGGTTATCCAAATAAGCCAGGTGGTACAGGTTTATCCTTCTGTATATTAGAACTTAAAGAGTCACATAAGCCTAACGATGGTCCCTCTTTGCTGGCTTCTGGGCATTTAAATCATCTTGTGGCAATTGTAATCTACATCCCTTCTTAATATGTCCTACTTGTTCACATCTAAAGCATCTTATATCATCCTTGGTATTCTGTGTTGATGATTGCTGTGGTTTAGGTTTTCCCTGCCATGTCTGTCCAAATTGTCTGTTATACTGATTACTTCTGGTGTTCCTTCCTTGCCCTTGTTATCTACTGTCCTGGTATCTGCTTCCTTCCATTTTATCAATTCTAACTGCCAGTTGTTTCACAAGTTCCTTCACTTCTTCAAGATCTGACTGTACATGAGTTTTCTCTGGTTTTGATGTAATGGCTTTAGCAGGATTTGGCTTTGTTTCTTTCCTCAAAATCCTTTTCAATCTGTCTCAGTGAAACTCATTTCATCAAATGAGCTGATGGAATCAAACTTGTGACCTGATATATGTCTCAAAGTGATGTTTTCAATCCATTCCATAACATTGATCTTAGCATTTCCTCTTGTTCTCTCTCGTATATGTGTCTTTTGGCCACTGCTTTTCCTAGTATGTCCTCTAATCCACAGCTCCAGGCTGTAACACTTTCATCTTCTTGTTGTCTCGATCGCTCAATAAAACTCTGACATGATATCCTCCTTACTTCCTACATCTCCATATATACTATCGAACTTATGTATGATATCTTCAATAGATGCATGTGGTCCTCGATGCATTGCCACTTTACCAGCTTCTCCTTTAAGTGAGCATCTTACTGCATAGTTGATACTATCACAGTCCTAGATTACATCCTGCATTAGAAAATTTACTTCATAAATCCATAAATCATACGAGGTGTCTCTTTTTCCGCCTGATCCAGAGAAGCAGGATTTTTTTGGTGGTTCTCTTTACGGTACAGGAACATAGTCCTTCTCCTTCTTATAAGTCTTTTCTTCATCCTCATCTTTTTTTTTTGCACCGCTCTATTTTAAATAACTTTTCATCCAGTCTTGAACACCTTCAGCAGAATCACCTTTGGGCTTTTCTTTAATTTCTTTCTTAATGAATGCTAATAATCTAAGTTCAACCTCTATAAAGTTTTCTGCCATGATGAAAAAAACAAGAGGCTCTCTAGAGAGCCATTATCGCTCACCTGACATTTTTGAAGGAGGCCAACTGAGGAATGAACATAATAATCAAAAACTTTCAAGGGAATCATCCAAGGACAATTATGACTTAGTTTGGTTTCAATTGGCCTAGTAGTTTCAAAGGAGAAGATCTTTGCAAGTTTTTTCTCATAAGGTCAAATGTTAAACTAAGCTCCCATTTAGAATGAGGTAAAGACTTGATGGACAATTTTTCTAAAGGGGACAGCCCATGAAATATTGTGACCAAGTTTGGAACCAACTAGCTTTGTTGACAAAGAAAATAACAAATTTGAAACTAGATACCCTTGTGATGATTCCATTTGGCCCAGTGGTTTCAGAGAAGAAGATTAGCTTTGGTGTTTCAGAGGAGAAAATCTTTGAATGCTTTCCATTAGGGGCCAATGTTAAACTATGTTCCCCACTAGGAGCCATCTTGGATTGGATGCAGACATGCCAGACACATTTTTCAAAGAGGACCAACTAAGGACTATTGTGTCCAAGATTTGTTCAAATTGGCCTAGTAGTTTCAGAGGAAAAAAAAATCTTTGAATGTGTTTTCCTATAGGGTACAATGTTCAACTAGGTTCCCTGCTGGCAGCCATCTTGGATGATGTGCAGACTTGCCAGACATATTTTTTGAAGGTGACCAACCAAGGACTATTGTGACTAAGTTTGGATAAAATTGGCATTGATGATTGTTTAATTCAGAGAAGATCTTTGAACACTTTCCCTTAGGGTCCAATGTTAAACTAATGTCCCTGCTGGCGGCCATCTTGGATGTGATGCGTACTCAACAGAAACATTTTTCAAAGTGGCCAACTAAAGACTATTGTGTCCAGGCTTGCTTCCAATTGGCCTAATAGTTTAATAGATGCCATCTTAGAAAATATTTTCCCACAGCGTCAAATGTTAAACTATCTTCCCCGATTGCGGCCATCTTGGAAGAGGTAAGAGAACGTGACCACAATCAACATGAGGTTGCACGCGTTGTCGTGCTAGGTATACCCCACTCGTTGAAATAAATCATCCAAGCAGTAGCTGAGAAAAGTGATGAAAATTTTCATTATGTTCAATAAAGGGAAAAATGGCTAAGTCCTATATCAAAAGGTGACCAAAATGACAGACGACATATTCTTCCTATATATAAAGTCAAATACCAAATTTGAAATAAATTGGCCCAGCAGTAGCTGAGAAAAGTGTGACGAAAATTTTCGCTATGTTCAATAAAGGGAAAAATGGCAAAGTCCCGCCAAACAGGAAGTGGATTTCATAAGGCGAATGGGAGACGACACATTCCCCTTATATTGGACATTTTCAAAAAATGTCCACTTTGGCCACTGAAAAAACACAAAAACAAGAGCTGTCGCCAAATGGCAGCCAGTTATACCCCCGCTCATTGAACCCTGAATCAATGAGGCAAGTGCAAAATTAAGTGGGGGTGGACACAGTACAAGTTTGGACACAATAAAGGCATTTACACATTAGAAGAGAAAAATAAGATTAAATAATCTGAGAAGGATGCAGGACATAAAGCAGCGTTGTTGCTGAGAAAAATTTGACTAAAAAGTCAAACTTTGAAAATGAAAGAAAAAAATCAAAGTCATAAAACTGAAAGTAGTATAGTAATATGGCTGAAAAAAAAAGAAAAGCAATATACATGTAGTACCCTAATTTGAAGTTCCATGTCAAATATCAAGTACCTATCGACATGTGCAGTTCCTGAGAAAATTGAGACCAAAAAGTCACAGTTTTAAAAATTTAAAGTAAAAACTACACAAAGTCTGTAAACAGGAAGTGGTTATTCGATATGGCCTAAAAGGGGAGGCGCAGTATAAAACCCCATACTGAATCACCATAACAAATATCAAGTGGCTGTCATGTGTAGTTGCTGAGAAAAAATGCAATGAAAGAGTCACAATTTTGAAAATGAAAGTAAAAAGACAAAGTGGTTTATCAGGAAGTGGTCATTCAATATAGCCGAAAAGGGGAGGTGCAGTATTAGACCCCATAATGAAGCACCATACCAAATATCAAGTGACTATCATGTGTAGTTGCTGAGAAAAATGTGACAGAAAAGTCACAATTTTGAAAATGAAAGTAAAATAGGCACAATGTCCGTAAACAGAAAGTGGTCATTCGATCATGGCCAAAAAAGGAAAGGCAGTACAGGACCCCATACTGAATCACCATACCAAATATCAAATGGCTGTCATAGGTAGTTGCTTTGAAAAATGCGACGGAAAAGTCACAATTTTGAAAATGAAAGTAAACCAGAGGCTCCCAGAAGCCTGTATCACTCACCTGGCTTTCAGTTGCCACAATCAAGCTCACATTGTAAGTTATACAGTTGAACTTCAGTCCCTCAAACTTTGGTAGTTTGAACACCACCAATATCTTGAA
>MJUU01051501.1:15349-26968 GCA_002080025.1 Modiolus philippinarum | reverse complement strand
ATTTTTTAAAAGGGGCCACCTAAGGACCATTGTGACTAAGTTTGGTTCCAATTGGCCCAGTATTTTCAGAGGAGAAGATTTTTGCAATATTGTCCAATTTTGGACAAAGTTCCCAGCTGGCAGCCATCTTGGATGACATGCAGACTTGCCGGACAAAATTTTTAAAGGGGACCACCAAAGGACTATTGCGAACAAGTTTGGTTCCAATTGGTGCATTGGTTTAAGAGAGAATCTTTGAATGCTTTCCTATAGGGTCCAATGTTAAACCGCATTCCTGCTGGCGGCCATCTTGGATATGATACGGCTTTTTTTTTTTAAAAGGGGCCACCTAAGGACCATTGTGCCCAAGTTTGGTTCCAATTGGCCCAGCGGTTTCAGAGAAGAAGATATTTGAATGAAAACTTTGCAATGGACGTGATGGCAGGAAGACATGGCTTACCCATGCAGGTCAGTTATAAAGTTATGCAGGCATTGAAGTTACAATGCTACTTCAATATTTATTTATTTATTTTTTTCTGAGCACTCAGACTTTTGTAAGAATATGCAATTAAATTACATATTTAATTATTATTTAGATTTACATTTTAAACTAACTGATAATTTATTTTCTTCCTTCGTGTGGTTGGGGGGTCGCGGGTATGGCAGCACGTATGGCACAAGATTCAAGCCATACCCACGAGCCTTCACCGACACAAATCTAAATTTTAATTATACTGCTTAAAATATGAAATATAAAAAGGATAGTTGGATGCAGAAAAATTAGCTAAAGTGTGAAAACATAAATGCAAAGAATAAGGTAAAGACAAGGGTTGTAGAAAACAAAACAAAATAAAAACAAATAGTTAGAGTAATTCAAACTAAATATAATGTATAAACAAAAAGATAGTATCAACTTAATCTAAACTAAATAAAACTAAAGTTTACCTGATTGTAATACCCATCTGGTTTTCCGAGGCCTCAGGCCTCACCGAGATGGGAGTCATCATTGTGCTCTTTTTAAATTTTTATTATTAATTTATTATGTAAATATAACAGATGGTTAAATATTAACCAATAAATATATTTAATTTAAACACATTAGTTTCAAAATTTAAATTACATTTTTTCTTTAAATGCTATAAACCTTCTGATTAACATCCTCCCCCCTATAATTTCTGTATAACCATATAGATTTTGTATATCCATAAAATATGGATGAGTTTCTTTTACAGCAAAACATAATATATCTTTATGATCAATTTCAAAATTTTCTAAATCTGTATTCTCTAAGATATCTAACTGTAAGAATTGTCTAAAATAGTGAAATCGTATGCAGTGTAAATATAAATGTTTGAGATTTTCTAAAGTACTATTACAATAGTTGCATGTGTTTTTTTCCAAACGTACATTCCTCTGTATTAGTTTTTCTTTTGTGAGTAAACAATTGTGAACCAAACAATAAATGAAATCATGTATAAAGTTTTTCTTCATGTGAAATAAAAATGACCAAGTGCTTGAATAATCAATTGTAGAGTTTTGTGTTTGTATTGTATGTTTGTGTTGACCTAATTCCAATAGTTCATAATATATGTTCTTTTCAGACTGATCTAAATTCAAATTACTTCGGTATTCCATGTATAGTTTTTTTAAGTTTTTCATATATAACTGGCATTCTATCAATATTGTGTACATATTTATTATGTGCAAAAATAGGAAAAGTGTCCTTAAGGTAGTACGGGAGTTTAAAATTGCGCATCATTCTTGCGCATGTGACTTAAAATGGAATTCACTATGGGAACATTGCCCAAACCATTTTAAATGTCTTATAATAGTTAAATTTGATGAATATGCCACTTTTCTTAAGTAACCACGCAAAATATTGAACCTTCCAGCTAACTCCTATTCCATTAAGGGGAGATAATTTGTATAGAAATAATAGGAAAAAATGAGTTTTTTGCGATTTATTCAAAAATAAGTTCGGTGACCCCCAAATTTTTTTCATGGAAATTGAAGGACAGTATATAAGCTATTAATTTACCAAATTTTAAAAAAATCTATCTGATAAAACTAACATAATTTAAAATTTTGTTAAAATTCGCTAATTTTCCCTATTATTTCAACCAAAATAGCAGATTTTTACATTTCATATTTCATTCTTATATGGCCGTTTATTTTATTTATTGTATGCTCTTATAACAAAGGGTAAATCCTGAAAAAATCAGAAAATTCTATCTGACAGAATTTTAGACCCCCGTACCACCTTAACTGTAAATCCTAAATAATAAATGAAAAAATAAGTCCATATTGAGTTATTACCCTTTAAAATCAAAGAAATTCTCCTTAATAACATAGCATCCAATTTAGTATCTAAAAAAATTAACTTCAACCCTCCCTTTTGGTGTATTTCCGCTTAACTTTTTCTACTAAGTAAATCTTTACTCCCTTCCCAAAAATATAAATAAATAATCCGTTTAATATTATTAATCATACATGTACTAGGGGGAATAACTCTAGCTGCTTAAGACATCTTACTAAGTATATAAGTATTTATAACTAAGATTTTGTGTTTAAAGGTGAGCTTTCTTTCAATCCACTTACTTGTTATATCCTGTATTGAGTGTAAAATAGGATTCCAATTTTTGTTTATTTTATCTTCTCCGAAATAAATACCTAGAGCTTTTACCTGTTTCTTAATTAATACTTGGATATGAGGTTGTAAATGTTCATTATTTGGACCAAACTTGAGTATCTCAGTTTTACCTTTATTAATTTTAGAGCCTGAAAAATTGCCATAATCTTCAAAAATATTCACTAAAACATCATAATCATTAATATTTTCAGTAAGTACTGTACAGTCATCAGCATACTGAAATAAAAAAACTTTGTTAACATAATTTGGAATTTTAATACCATGTAGTAAATTTGAATTCCTAATGACAATTGCCAATGGTTCAATAGCCAAAGCATAGAGTGACATAGACAAGGAACATCCTTGTCTTACTGACCTTTTTATGTATATTTTGTCTGTAAAACTACCATTTACCTGTATTTTACTAAATATATCTTTATATATAATCCTAAACCATTGTATAAAAAAAATCTGGAAAGTTACCTTAAGAAGAAAATTATGTTCCACTCTATCAAAGGCCTTTTCTTGATCAAAAATAATCATATACCCATCCCTCTCATTTAATTCCATATATTCAATAGTGTCATCAATTGAGAATAAATTGTCGAAAATACATTTTCCTGATCCCGCCCCTGTCTGTGTGTTATCTATTAATTTATTGATTACTTTTGCCAAGTTTTTAGTCAAAAATTTAGTAATGATCTTATAATCAAAACATAATAAACTTATTGGCCTCCATTGTTTTAAGTCCCTTCTGTCACCTTTATTTTTATATATAATAGAAACAATACCTGTTTTCATACTTTCAGTTAACTCACCATATAAATATATATTATTCAAAACTTCTGTTAAATCGTCCCCTTATCCCAAAATGCCAAATAAAATTCCTTACCTAATCCATCAATACCTGGTGTTTTATTATTTGCTGATGCCTTTATAATTTTGTATATTTCCTCCTTTTCCATAAATATATCCAGTTCCTGTTTGTCTTCATCCGTCAGTTGTCTAATGTCAATGTCATTTAAATATGTGTCAATGTCATGGTCCGTTACGTTTTGACTGGTGTATAACTCTGTATAAAAATGTTCAACAATCTTTATAACTTTACCCTTACCTTGTACAGCCTCCCCCTCCTTGTTAAGTCCTTTTGCTTACCCCCTTTTTCCTCTACAGCTCTAAAAAAATCAATATTATTCATATCTTCATCATAATACTCCATTTTTGACCTTATACACACCCCCCTTTTACTTACATTTTCAATATTATCTATATCAGTTTTAATCTGTTTTATTTTATCCATATCTAAATGTTCCTTCCCTTCTTCTGTATACAAATTATTATACAAACCCTCTAATTGAAACTTCCTTTGTTTAGTCACTGTTTTTGAGAAATTTATAGTCATATTTTTAATTTGATCTTTAAGTAATTCCCACCATTCTAATACCTGATACTTACTTTTTTGAGTCTTCCAAAATACAATATAGTTATTTATGTAATCAACATACCTTTCATTTTCTAACTTGTATTAAATTTCCAATATCCCCTCACCCATACTTCTCTATCAATAATAAATTCTGTTTACAAGGCTTTATGGTCTGTAAAACTCACTACTTCATACTTACATTCATTAATTTTAACATTTACGTCTGTATCCATACAAATCCTATCTATTCTAGACCCCCCATTCCAATTAACAAATGAAAATACCTTTTTATCTGGATAGATTCCTGTACATTCAAAGTCTGTCTGATTTCTATCAATTTATTTCAGAAACATACCTTTCAGTTTGACATTTACTATCTATGTTGTTCTCAATCATATTGAAGTCACCCAAGAGACAAAATTTATCATCTTTTGTTTTATTAAAATCATTTGAATACTTATACAAATTGTTAAAGAATTCTTTCTGTTCAGCAGGAAAATTACCTGTTACACCATATATATTTATTATATGTATTTTTACTTTCTCTATTATACAACTAATATGAAGCATCCTACCTTTTAAAAGTCAAGGTGTATTGTAAACCTCTATATTCTTTAAATACTTCTTAACAATTGTTACTACCCCAATATGTCTTTGTAGTTTAGAACTATATATAAAAAAATCATCATATTTTTCTAAAAAATCTTTACTCTTTCCTCCCTTTGTTTTTCATATTTATCATCTTCCTCCTCTGTGTCATAGATTGAGTTCAACTGAGCCTAAGGCTTTGTCAAAATTTGAATCAATATTTTCGACATCTACTACTTCACCCTCTTCTAATTCTGAAACACTATTATCATTATTTTTGCTTACTTGTTTTTCTTCCTGGAAATCTTCTTTGCCTTGCATTGCGTTTTCACTCGTCCCATCAGGTATATCGGCATTGATTTCAGGGGCACCTGTCCCCTGACTATCATCTGCTGTGATATTCTGATGGGTGTCGGTTGTAACCGGTTGTTGTATATCGGTATCGGTATCTACTATTTTCGGCGAAGTCTCATCGGCATCGTGCGCTTGATTAATATTTACTTCAATATTTATCTGGGAAAGATATTTGCATTGAGGGCAAATAAAATTTACAAATAACTACAATATACAATTATTATTAATTTGTGAAATAAGTATAGTTATGAAAGTATTTTTGCAAAAAAATGTAAAAATTTGTACAAAAACACTTTTTTGCTCTTGCATGATTATGTAACAAATAATTATTTTTAATAAAGTGATAGCAGAGAATTTCTCTAAAACTTAAGAGAAAAGAACACCAAAGAAGATTTGAAAGCAGAATTTAAAGGGAAATAACCCATAACCATGTATGGCATTGAAATTTTTTTTGGTGAAAAAGAGTCAATAACTACAACACAGGCAGTTGGATTTTCTTCAAAATTTCAGAGTATGTAGATCTTGATATGCTGAACATTTTTGCAATTTACACTTCACCTCTATCTGTTACAGTTTTTGAAATAAAAAATAAAAAATGCATAAATTTTGAAAATTAAACAGAAAAAGGGCAGTAACTCTTGAGACGGGTTTTCTGATTTTCTTCAAAATTGCAGGATAGCTAGATCTCATCAGTCTAAACAATTTTACCTCCAAGTCAATTTTTTGATATCTGCAACAGTTTTTGAGTTATTTGCCAAAAACAGCAATTTACCCCTATGTTCTATTTTTAGTAACAGAGGCCATGTTGTTTGGTCCTCGGACTAACCGAACATATTTTTTAAACTACATACCCTGGTGATGACCCAGGCCAAGTTTGGATTAAATTGGCCCAGTAGTTTCAGAGGAGAAGATTTTTGAAAAAAAGTTTAATACGGACGGACGGACGGACGACGGACGCAAAGTGATGGCAAAAGCTCACCCTGGCATAGCCAGGTGAGCTAAAAAAGGGGCTATAACTCCTATATGGGTCGTCAGATTTTTTTCAAAATTGCAGGACATGTAGATCTTATTATGCTGACCATTTTTGTATTTTAAACTTTACACCTATCTGCTATCAATTTCAATATATAAGACAAAAAGTTACAAAAAAAAGGAAATTTTGCGGAAAAAGGGCAATAACTCCAAGACCGATTATTGGATAATCTCCAAAATTGCAGGGCGGGTAGATCTCATAATGCTGATCATTTTTACCCCGTCAGATTTTTTATATCTGTAACGGTTTTTGAGTTATTTGTAAAAAACAGAAATTTACCCCTATGTTCTATTTTTAATAACAGTGGCCATGTTGTTTGGTCTACAGACATAAAAATCAGAAACTTAAAAGTGCATACCCTGGTGATGATTCAGGCCAAGTTTGGTTAATATTAGCCAAGTAGTTTCAGAGGGGAAGATCTTTGAATAAAAGTTAACAGACGGACGACGGACGCCGAGTGATGGCAAAAGCTCACATGGCCTTTGGCCAGGTGAGCTAACAAGAGGTTCTCAAGAGCCAGTATCGCTCACCTGGGCTTTGGCTGACAAAGAAAGTCAAATTAACTTGAATAATAAAGAACATCATTTTCAATATGTATGTAAGTATGTTTATAGACCTAACTGATGGTATTTACTTCAAAGTTGAACTATATTCATGATGGCAACTATTTTGGATATGGTTACCATTTTTGAAGGAGGCCAACTGAGGAACAAACATAAAAATTAAAAACTTTCAAGGAAATCATCCAAGGACAATTATGACTTAGTTTGGTTTCAATTGGCCTAGTAGTTTCAAAGGAGAAGATCTTTGCATGTGTTTTCCCATAAGGTCAAATGTTAAACTAAGTTCCCATCTAGAATGAGGTGAAGACTTGATGGACAATTTTTCTAAAGGGGACCACCCATGAAATATTGTGACCAAGTTTGGAACCAATTAGCTTTGTTGTTTCAGAGGACAAAATCTTTGAATGCTTTCCCATAGGGGCCAATGTTAAACTATGTTCCCACTAGGGGCCATCTTGGATGGGATGCAGACTTGCCAGACACATTTTTCAAAGATGGCAAACTAAGGACTATTGTGTCCAAGATTTGTTCAAATTGGCCTAATACAAATGTAGTTTCAGAGGAAAAAAAATTCCTATAGGGTATAATGTTAAACTAAGTTCCCTGCTGGCAGCCATCTTGGATGATGTGCAGACTTGCCAGACATATTTTTTGAAGGGGACCAACCAAGGACTATTGTGACTAAGTTTGGATAAAATTGGCATTGATGATTGTTGTTTCAGAGAAGATCTTTGAATGCTTTCCTTTAGGGTCCAATGTTAAGGTTTAACACAACTAATTCGGAACCCAGTCGGGCACATATGTGAATATAGTCCCTATTTGAGACAACATAGTTCCAAGGAAGTGTTAATAGTGTCGTAGATTGAAAAGGTTGACTAGTCATTATGAATTAAATTGAGAAAGCATTCAATAGAGATTCTTTTCAGCCTAAATTTATACCATTTCGTTGAAAATTTAAGATTTTATCAAAGTTGAAAGCGGAGGTATTTTTCCCGTGAAAACACAGACAGAAAGTACCTATTCCTAGGTTGTGACCTTCCGGGAACCAGTTTTTTCTTATATCACAGTTAAGGTGTCTCAGTGGTATTATTCCGCCATTTTTGTCTAATAATTGTTCATTTAGGTTTCATTCATTAAGAAATTTAACAAAATAGTTATTTAAAATGAAAAGAAAGTTCAAATGTATTTAAAATTTATATTCCTAATCATTTTTATAACATTTTCCTTACAAAAACGTGAGCTAAAACGCATGAGCTTTAAATCTGGTGCTGGATTTACAGAACACAAAAATTATTCAAGGGAGATAATTTGATAAAATATTTAACAAAGAAATCACTAGAGAAATTAACATTTTGCATTTTTCCTCTATTATTTCAACGGCGACCCCTAATTCTTATTTTATATATTTAAACTACATAATGGTAATTAAACACATGCAAAGTATTAAAAAATTCTATAATAGATTTTTCAAACTATCCTCTCATCTGATCATGTTTCCTATCATTTCTATGTAAAATCCTGAAATTTTAAATTTCAGATTTTGCGCTTAAATGCACGGTGACCCCAAAATTTTATTTCACATTTCGAACAATAATACAATTATGTTTCTACACAGAAAATTTTACAAAATTCTATAATAGGAAATTAATACCCTGCAGACACCTTAAGGTCGGTTCATTTTTTCATGAGAGTTTACCGAAAGATGTGTCTTTCAGATGAAACATGTGTCATTTTGTTTGAACTTCAGATACAAATTCTACGAACGTAGAAACATGTGCAATTTAACATGGGGGGCAATGGGAGACGGAATTAGTTGTGTTACACCTTAAACCATGTTATCTGCTGGCGGCCATCTTGGATGTGATACGGACTTGACAGAAACATTTTTCAAAGCGGCCAACTAAAGACTATTGTATCCAAGGTTGCTTCCAACTGGCCTAATAGTTTTTCAGATGCAATCTTAGAAAAATTTTCCCCCGGTAACAAATGTTAAACAATCTTCCCTGATTGCGGCCATCTTGGAAGAGGTCAGAGAACTTGACCAAAATCAATAAAATGTAGTCCTTGACACGCTGAACAATTTTTGCAATTTAAACTTGACCTCTTTGAAGTATAGAACAAAAAGTATAATCACAAAAAATTTAACCAATAAAGGGCCATAACTCGTATAGGGGTACTTGGAATTTTCTTCAAAATTTCCATCTTGGTAGATCCTGACATGCTGAACATTTTTGCAATTCAAACTTAACCTCTATCTGTTATAGTTTTTTTAATAAAAAATAAAAAATATCAAAATTTTGAAATTTTTACAGAAAAAGGGCAATAACTCTAAAATAAGTATTCAGATTTTCTTCAAAATTTCAGGGTGGGTAGATCTTGTCATGCTGATCAATTTTATCTCATCCAATTTTTGATACCTCTAACTGTTTTTGAGTTATTTGCCAAAAACTGCAATTTACCCCTATATTCTATTTTTAGTAACGGCAGCCGTGTTGGTTGACATATTAAATTTTAAACTAGATACGCTGGTGGTGCTTCAGTTGAAGTTTGGTTCCATTTGGCCCAGTGGTTTCAGAGGACACCAAGCCATGGCAATAACTCACCCTGGCATAGCCAGATGAGCTAAAAGTCAATAAATAAATGCTAAATGGAAACAAAATGTAAATAACTACAAAGTAAATGTAATAAAAATATGCTATCTGAAATAAATATCAAAGTAGGTAAATAAACAATATGTAATTAATATATCTGTAAACAAAATAATAAACTGTCTAAATTAAGGAAAAAGTTCCCATAAATCAGAAAATAAACATATTTATTAAGTACAACTAAAATGAAATGAATGAAATATTAAAATTCAACACCTGAAATCAAATAAGTACAAATAAATATATCTGAACATAGGAAAAAATAAGTACCTATAAGAAATAGAAATATATAATAATTCCTAAAAGATCTAGAAAATATCACTAAGTAAGCTGAAATAATCCTTCAATAAATAGTACAGTATTATGTCGGAAAAAGAAAATTTCTAACAATCAATGGGAGATAACTCAAAGTATTTTGAAAATCTACCAAGTACCTGTAAAGAAATCTAAATGTCAAAATATCAAATTATAAATCAGTAAATCTGAAATGAATATACAAATAAAAAAAATTACATATTTCTGAAATAAATACAAAAACAAATCAACATACAAAGTAATATACAATAGCTGTGTAGAAAAATTTAAGTTAGTTAACCTGAAATGTAAATTTAAATGAAAAATTCAGATCAATCAACCTAAGTGGAATATAAGTTAAATTTAAATGTTGCTACAAAATGAAGAACAAATAAAAGTCTACAATGAAAAGGAAAAAACAAAATAAGTAATTTCTGTTAACAGAAACAAATGGTTAATAATAATATCTACAAATAGAAAATAATATTTATCTACAAATGGAAACAAATGTATAATTAGTGTTTTTGAAATAAATGTAAAGTAATGAATTAGTGTATCTGAAATACACAAAAGAAATCTAGACAATTAAATAAATAAATGCAAGATTTATTAATACAAATCAAAGGTCTTACCTACTGCATACAGTACCTAGACTTGGTATGTTACATTTACAAGCTCATTTCAAAAACAATCAGAAAATAAATATTTACATACAAATATCTATATACACAAAATAAATACTATGCAAATATAAAGAGAGAGCAAAGATATGCCCAATATATGCAGCATCACAACACAACCAAGTCAACTGAAACACCTTATTACCTCCCTTGAATAAAGATAACCGCAAAGTAAACCTCACTTGTACTAAGTACCTTCCAAGTACCTTAACATAAGTATGACCTATAAAGTACTGAATGTTAACCCTTTCCTTTCTGAGACTTGGCTGAAAAGTCAATTTTTGACCATTCTGATATCAGCAAGAAAATCAAAATGTTCTCGTTTCTTTGATATTCAAACCAGAAGGTTCATACTTGGTGAAAGTACACACTGGCCTAATGTCCTCAGAAAAATGCTTTAACAACCTGGTTCCTTGTTGCCATGGAGACAACAGGGGGCCTCAAAGGGATGAAAGAAAATGCATTTTTTGACAATTTTTGCCCTCCAAATTCAGGTTTCAATATTTTTTAAAAATCTGCAATGCATACTACAGTCAGCAACTCACCAAAATCTAAAAATCCACCTTATGAGCTATAGGCTAGACTATTTAGCGAGGATGTAAGGGCCCAACACTTGCTTTCCTGTTGTCTCGCTCGTTAAAACTTGGACATGATATCCTCCTTACTTCCTACATCTCCATATATACTATCTATCTTATGGATGATATCTTCAATAGATGCATGTGGTCCTAGATGCATTGCCACTTTACCAGCTTCTCCTCTAAGTGAGTGTCTTACAGCATAGTTAATACTATCACGGTCATAAACTACATCCTACATAAGGGAACTTACTTCATAAATCCATAAATCATACGAGGTGTCTCCTTTTCCGCCTGATCCAGAGAAAAAGGATATTTTTGGTGGTTCTCTTTAAGGTACAGGACCATAGTCCTTCTTATAAGTCTTTTCTTCATCCTCATCTTTTTTTTTGCAATGCTCGATTTTAAATAACTTTTCATCCAGTCTTGAACACCTTCTGCAGAATCACCTTTTGGCTTTTCTTTAATTTCTTTCTTAATGAATGCTAATAATCTAAGTTCAACCTCTGTAAAGTTTTCTGTCATGATGAAAAAAACAAGAGGCTATCAAGAGCCAGTATCGCTCACCTAGGCCATGGCTGACATAGAAAGTCCATTTAACTTGAATAATAAAGGACATCATTTTCAAGTATGTTTATAGACCTTGATGGTATTTACTTCAAAGTTGAACTATATTCATGATGGCAACCATTTTGGATATGGTTACCATTTTTGAAGGAGGCCAACTGAGGAACAAACATAAAAATAAAAAACTTTCAAGGAAATCATCCAAGGACAATTATGACTTAGTTTGGTTTCAATTGGCCTAGTAGTTTCAAAGGAGAAGATCTTTGCATGTGTTTTCCCATAA
>MJUU01051500.1:24990-37795 GCA_002080025.1 Modiolus philippinarum | reverse complement strand
ATACATGACGATTCTTTACCAAACCCATTGGGAGTTTTGAATTTGATTTTCCTTCCGTAGTGCGACAGTGTTTTACCAGCGGACTAGGCTCCTTGAGCTAGCCGGCAGTTTAGCGGCGAGCACTCTTTGACCCATCTTTCAAAATTACGTTTTGTCCCCCCATTTTTCTTTTCTAGATTGTGGTCATGGAGTTAGTAGTCTACCTGTATGGGTTTTATTCGTATGTTTATTCTACGATAGGGAAACGGGACAGAGAAAGGGGAGGTTTGGGTACCCATAAACCGGTTTAACCCTACCGCTGGCTTTTGCTAGTGCCGGTACCAAGTCCGGCTGTCCCGAGTTCCTATCGTTGTTTATGTTTGTCTTTTGTATTTTTATTGTGGTTTTTTTTCTTGTGCAGTTCCTATTTACTTTCTGGCATGTGGCTATGTTTTTCGGCCATTGTAGGTGTTTCCTGTTATCTTTTTTATTCCATTGTTTAGTTGTAAAGCTTCAGTTCATCTTTCAACAAAAGAGAATTTTTGGTTCATCACCTAACAATACTGGGGTATTATTCTATGTGTATCGCAATAAGTAAAAAAAAATTTTTTGAAGTAAATAAAATAAAATAATTCTCCTACCAACCTACCCATAACTGAACAACCCAGTCGTCGGGTAGGGGAAACAAAATTATTTTTAATGTTGGCCTTACCCGTAATCAAACATGATTATTTTCCTATTTAAATAGGAATTCCTATTTTTTTAATATACAAAAAATAAATTCAAAAGTTGTTCAGTTCTGTAAAACAAGCAGGAATATGATGTTTTCACAGGGCTAACCCCCTATTTCCCATTTTTTAGACAGTATTTCCTATTATTTCAAATTTGTACAAAATCATGTCTGCCGTAATGGAGCAGCCCCACTGTGATTCACACCGGGCAAAATAATGGATTTATTATGAGGTTATCAGACCTTTGATGGTAAAAAATCTCGAAATTAACATTTTTCCTCCATAATCAATCAAAAAATATGCATATTCTTCCTATGAAAAGTGTTGCACATCAAATTGAAAATCTGAAGAGAAGGCTTTGAAAAGTAAATCGCCATTTTGACAGAGATTAATGAATAAAATCATAAAATGCTGCCAAGGATTCTGCAAATCAATGTCGGTCATAGACCGGAATTAAGCAACAATATTATCCAGAAATGTCTGGATTTGGTTTTAAAATCCTACATCCAATCAGATTTTTTCACAGAAATATAAGAAACATAACCAGTAAAAATGATGTTTATACATCAGTAGGTATTTCGCTTGCAAATTGAAACAAATTTTGTTTCATTACAGGTAATGGGACCAAGTTGTAACCCTCATGGGAACGTAGTGGACTGAGGGATACATTATTGTACAGTATCTAATATTTTCATAGCTACGTAAAAACAGCGAGGTCAAAGCCCAAAATTTGGTTGAAATGGCCACGATATGAGAAGTTGGCATAAAATTGTTTCAATTTTTCAGACTTTTATCAATAAAACGTTAGAGGAATTCCTAAAACCTGTTTATTTCGAAAACATTAGGGGCGAAGCAGCGAAAGTAGGACACCAATAAATATGAGGTCGTCACAAGATGGCTATGAATGAAAGTACTACTTTAAGATCTTCCCTATGCCACAGAAACGCCAAAATTCTATTCAATAATTAAATTTTGAACGTCAATGCACGCCGGCCCTTTTTTAGGGATTTTTTAAGCTGGGAATTTCGGTATTTTTATGATTTAAGCCAGGGATTTCGGGATATACACGGTAATCGGGATTTCATCAGTTATTATTTTCTTTTTAGTTCGGGAGTGGGAGATTTAGAAAAAAAGACAGAATCTAGGGATATGACCCCTATGCCCTCCGGCTTCCCCTCGTTGTCGATACGAAAATGCCAAATAATATCTAATTTGTGGCCGACAATCCTACCTTCACATTATGTACCGAATCAAAAACAATCTTCTCTTGTCCTTTGTACAAAAGATTCAATGAAACAGATCGAGATCTGTGACGAAAACCTATTTTAATTAATATTGTCGTCTGTCAGCATCCTTCGGTTTAAAAATATGTGCGCCAAATCTGACCTACAATGAGCAATGTCGGTGCTGATTGGACAAGATGCAGCGATGGACCAATCATATTTATCGATACCTGGGACATTCGGATTATTCGACGAACCTTATTTGACCTCTTGATTTTTAAATAGACACGCAATTTATAAACAAACAAGACATTAATATTTCATGGATTTTTTTATAGTACAAATTTAATCATAGGTAGAAATTGATTTTCAAAAACATCTTATCTTTTCGTTGCATCCATTTTACTGCGCATGTCCAATGCATTTGACCTTCCCCAAGTTACTTTCACTTTCGTTTTGACAATGACGATCCATGGTGCTAGGTCCAGTTACAGTACGGAGTTATAACTGGTCCCCAAATAACGATTTGCTTGTTATCCACGATGTTTCTATGCTTCCTAGAAAGCAATTAAATGTTCTAAACCGAGCAGCTGCACACAATGTAAACGGGTTAACCATGTTCAGCCATAGGTGTTATGTCCAGAATGAAGATTTAGCAAAATCTATTTTGGAACTTTTATATCTTATCTGCTAGTTCACATATTCAACATTTGCATAATCACTTTGGATAACTCTTTTGTTTTACGATAAAAAAAATTGTGGGGAAAAAGGGGGGGTGGGGTGATGTTTGACAACTAAAAACAGAATGTCAAGATGCAGACTATATATGTATTCAACATTAATTTATGCTTTTCTTTTTATATAAATGTCATACTTGGTGGTAATTCAATAAATAAACAAATAACATCGGGGAACAAATTGAGCAAACCACCGGTTTACTCGACCTGTTCTCTACAGAAACATGTGTTTGATTAAATAACTTCACAAAACGTGAGTAATTAAATAAATTATTGATAGGAGTGCATGCATAATCATATCAGTTTGCTACATTTGCGATTTTGAAATTAATAGTGTAAGGGGATTTTCTACAAATTTTCCATAGGTTTAACATTGGAATGAAAAAGGGGTACACAATCCTTAAACTTTACACATTTTAATCTTCTCTGAAACCACTGGGCCAATTTGAACCAAACTTGCCAGGGTTGGTCGTATGACCACCAGCTCTCACCTCAGCCTCTATCTTGTTCATTTTCTGGGATTAATTTTTATAAAAAATCAATTAATTCCACACAAAATTCTGGTTTTTGTTTTCCCGTTTCAACCAGAATGGGATCCCAGCTTCAGACAGTTATCCCGATTGGGATCCCAGTTTCAGATATTTATCCCGAACGGGATCCCGGCTCCAGAAGCTTATCCCGGCATATCCCGCCAATTTCACCGGGATTTCATCGGGATCCCGATGGGATCCCGATTTCATTTTCTCTTGGGTATATTGTTTCTGTTTCTTTTTTGCTCAGTTGCTTTCTCTAAGTCCAAAATTCCTGTAAAGAAGGTGAATGAAAAAATTCTAAGTCCAACATTCCGTTTACTATTCCTGTTACTGTTGAAAATTACGGTAGGACAAAAAATATTCCTGTCTTGTTGCAGTAATATCTTTGCAGGAAAATCAAAATTCCTTACAGTAAAAACTTCCATTTTCCATGTACGTTAAAAATTTTACAGGAAAAAAACATTACGGTAAGATTACGTTAACTTTCCTGTAACTGTCCTGCAGGAATCCTGTAACATTTTTCGTACGGGTAATTTTTTTCAACATTTTCTCATTTTCATTGAATTTTTAATAAAATTATATGTAAAAAGAAAGTTTCGCACTGACCGGTATATTTGTTATGACTTACATGAAGATTCATAAGTAATTTTTTATCACATTTTTTTCATTTTCATTGAATTTTTAACAAAATAAAGTGTAAAAGAAAAGTTTGGCACTGACCGGTGTATATATAATGACTAAAATGAAGATTTATAAGTAATTTTTTATTACAATTTTTCATTTTCATGGAATTTTTAACAAAATAATGCGTAAAAGGTAAATTTCGCATTGACCGGTGTATATCTAATGACTTAAATGAAGATTCATAAGTAATATTTTATTACATTTTTTCATTTTCTACGAATTTTTAACAAAATAATGTGTAAAAGGAAAGTTTGGCACTGACCGGTATATATGTAATGGTTCTTATGAAGATTCATAAGTAATTTTTATTATATTTTTTAATTTTCATGGAATTTTTAACAAAATAATGTGCAAAAGGAAAGTTTCGCATTGACTGGTGTAAATGTAATGACTAAACAGAAGATTCATAATTAATTTTTTTCTACATTTTTTTCATTTTCATGGAATTTTTAACAAAATTAGATGTAAAAAGAAAGTTTCCCACTGACCGGTATATATGTAATGACTTACATGAAGATTCTTAAGTAATTTTTTATAACATTTTTTCATTTTCATGGAATTTCTAACAAAATAATGTGTAAAAGGAAAGTTTGGCACTGACCGGTGTATATGTAATGACTAAAATGAAGATTCATAGGCAATTTTTTATCACATTTTTTCATTTTCATTGAATTTTTAACAAAATAATGTGTAAAAGGTAAGTTTAGCATTGACTGGTGTATATGTAATGACAAAAATGAAGATTCATAAGTAATTTTTTTCTACATTTTCTCATTTTCATGGAATTTTTAATAAAATTATATGTAAAAGGAAAGTTTCGCATTGACCGATGTAAATGTAATGACTAAAATGAAGATCCATAATTTATTTTTTATCACATTTTTTCATTTTCATGGAATTTTTAACAAAATTATATGTGAAAGGAAAGTTTTGCACTGACCGGTATATATGTAATCACTTAAATGAAGATTCATCAGTAATTTTTTATCACATTTTTTCATTTTCATTGAATTTCTAACAAAATAATGTGTAAAAGGAAAGTTTGGCACTGACCGATGTATATGTAATGACTAAAATGAAGATTCATAAGTAATTTTTAATTATATTTTTTCATTTTCATGGAATTTTTAACAAAATAATGTGCAAAAGAAAAGATTCGCACTGACCGGTGTTTATGTAATGCCTAAAAATGAAGACTCATAAGCAATTTTTCTTAACATTTTTTTTCATTTTCATGGAATTTTTAGCCAAATAATGTGTAAAAGGAAAGTTTCACATTGACCGGTGTATATGTAATGACTAAAATGAAGATTTTTTCATTTTCATGGAATTTATAACAAAATAATATGTAAAAGGAAAGTATTGCACTGACCGGTGTATATGTAATGACTAAAATGAAGATTCATTAGTAATTTTTTATCACATTTTTTTTCATTTTCATGGAATTTTTAACAATAGAATGTGTAAACGTAAAGTTTCGCATTGACCAGTGTATATGTAATGACTAAATTTATTTTTTTTTTCATTTTCATGGAATTTTCAACAAAATAATGTGTAAAAAATCTACATTGACGGGTACCTTTGTAAGGTTATCACATTTTTATAGAATTTTGAACAAAATAATTTAGAAAAGGAAAGTTTTCCTCTGACCAAATGACAAATCTGCCCGCAAATCTGGAACTGATTATTTGATTCCCGGGAACTTGATTAAAATTGAACGATATTTTTTATAATATTTCTTCATTTTCGTGGAGTTCTTAACAAAATGAAGGAAATTTTACTTTTGATTTTCAATTAATGCATTCTTTTTATATCAAACTAAAGTATGAACTATTCCCAGTCACTAAACCGTTATCACAATTGAATTCGTTTCGTTTCATTGGAAAATTTCAATTATCTATTAATCTGATGATTATTTTGCATATCATTAAATGACGAGTCCTCTCTCGTCAATTGACGAATTTTATTCGTCAAATGACGAGTACCTGGACGTGAACTGTTATGGACGTGAATCGATTCGTCCCGTCCCGTCCCGTCACGTTCCCGTCAGCAATCCGTTCACGTCCCGTCAGCAATCCGTTTCGCGTTCGTCAAACGGTAAGGGCTACGTTGCACAGTACTGTATAACCATGTATTTGTAGAGACTTTTTCTCATTTGCATTTACTCCATATCCCTTCATTGTTGATTTTGGACAGATTTTTGGATATTTTTGGCCCCTCCCGTTTTCAACAAGGGGCCAAAACGGGCGAAATTAGCTGTTTTTGGGGCTGTAGAATTTTAATCATCTATTGAATTTTGATGGAGTTTCATTAGATAAATGGGGCCCAAAATGGACGAATCTCAAAAATTTTATTTTTTGATTTCTGGTTCGATTTTGATGCATTTTTTGCAATAAATTCCTGATGAAAAATCAACAAATCGATTTCTTTTGGAGTTACAAGGGGCCAAACGGGGCCAAAATTGTAAATGTGCACATTAATAATTTGTTTTTTTTCATCGGATTTCCAAAGGATTTTTTTAGGATTCTTTTTGTTGTAACCTTTCGGAAGTATGTCAACAGATTTTGGATGTCCCTCAACCGATTCTGAGCTAAAAGGGGTTAACGGGGACGGGATTGCAGTTTTTTCAAAATATGTTAATCGACATTCGATGGGATATTTTCTTCAGATTCCTCTTGATGTAAGCTGTCAGTTCTATGTCAACAGATTTAGCGTAACTCTCATAGTTTTAGAGCTATAAGGGATCGAAAGAGCTAATTTTTATGTTCCCTAGCTTGTGTCAAGGTAATTACTGTATATAGCTCCTTATTGTATCCATCTAGTTACTGTGTAAAGCGCTTAACAGTGTCAATATTCACTTTCAATTACACTTGTTTAAATTTCAGTGGTCGACATGCCGCGGTCGTATCATGATACGCTCTGCGTAGCAATTTTTTTCTAATGTTTCAAAAACGATTTGAGTTAAGGGTCAAGTTTCAATTGCAAAAATGTTTAGATGGTCAAAGATTATATTATTTTGATTTGCATCAAAATTGTGCAACGAATTTTTATAGGAGTTTTTTCCCATTTATCATCATTTGAATTGTTTGTTTTTATGCATGTTATCTTATCTATAGGCGTTTTCAGAAATTAGTAAATTTTGGTTATCTCCCCTGATTACGATGGGTCCGCCATTAAGGGGTAGACGGGTACCACAGACAGTACATTACTTCCACTGATAAATTATTGAAAAAAAGAAACATTTCCTAGGTTTTTTTTTTCATTTTAAGACATGCCTAAAAAGTTTAAATTGAGCTTTGGTATTTTTTATGCATTTTTTTATAAAATTGATAGGAATATCCAGAGAAATATGCTTCAGTGCAAGTAAATCTCATAGCACATTAAAATATTGATATTTCACAGAGTAATCACAAAACCTGAAATGGTAAGTATAATTCCAGTTGTTACTATCCGAATAAACAAGTTGTCAACCTTTCTTGTGAATATACTCTTCATTGTCCCAATATACACAGGTACCTTTATACCCTTTCAAATATGCAAGCTACTAATGTGTAAAAAATCAACAAGTTTTTAAACAAAACTGTTTTAATGAAAAGTTTGATTTTAAAAAAAAATGATTACAAAGAAATGAAATGAACTTTCGTGGAAAAATTACATAAAAACATTTGTGATTTGTATAGCGAGGTTTACCTGTCTTAAAATATAATTAATTCAAATACATAATCTCAAAAAGAATTTAAATAGAAAATGGAAAATAGGCGAATCCTCAGGAAGAATTTTAATAGAAAATGAATATGGCAAAGTGGCATATTAAACAACGTCAGAATGCACATTTTTGCAAGATGTGTATTGCAGGTGTTTCGCTTGAAAAATTTGGAAATACACGAATTTGAAAGGTTGAAATGTCATAAATTTTGAAATGATTTTTTAAGATTCGTAATCGTAACAATCTAAAGCTTTCGGGGAGCTCCCGTTTATGATATTAAGATATTCGATCAAGGTAAATATAACACATATGCAATACACATCACTGACTGAACGGAACACGTAATGACCCTATTTGAAGCCGATGGGGAGCTCCCTTTTCAAAAAGAAAATGTGATCGCTTCATAAATCATGGGAGATGCACATTATACAATACACCTAAAGCATTCTAAGCTGATGGAGGACCCTATATTCCAAAATTAGAGCAATACACATAAAACGTTCGTAACCAAATAATGAAACTTGTAAAGAAATGAACCGACGGAGCAGTAAATTATCAAAATAAAATTTAATCTTTAAAATATCTCTATTGATAAATAGACCTTGATTTTACTTGTGTTTTTCAATTTTCAACAACCCAACTCCTTATACTCAAATCCCATAAATAAAAGTTCATTAAGTTAATCAACTGAATGCAAACCATCAATCAGAAGCATTGCCAGAGTAAAAAATTCGATATTTCCTATAGTCCCTGATGTGACAAACAGAATACAGAATTTTTACAGAAAACGTATCCCCTATTTATTTTTTCTGATTTTTTTTAGATTCACAATTACTTATTTTACTCATCCCTAAAAGAAGAAATTTTATTCATAATCTTGAAGGTTTTATGCTAATGAAGTATTTAAAACCGGAAGATGGTGTTCATTTGGAATGAATTACAAACGAAAATATTTTTAACAAAAAATAAGGAAAATGCTTTATCAAATATAAATATTTCTTGAAGTTTATTACAAATAATTTTGATTTACTCATTGAGAGATTTATTCCAAATACGTGCACAGTATTATATTCAATATTTATGTGTATTCCGCTGTCGAAAAAAAATCAAATTAAATAAACAACAACGCTGAAAATTTATTTTTAATGTAATCTTGGGCAAAAAGCACTTACTGATACGTATTTTTATTTTCATTTTAGGTACATCCCGTGAATACGATACCTAAGGTACCTACAAATTGCTTATTTTCAAAAGCATATTACTACACATAAATGTTAAATATCTGCCCTGAAACTTATTTGTTGCCATTTTGTCATCTTTCATCTTGTCAACGATTCTATTGACATGTTTCTTACATGTGGAATAAACAGGTAATTAACAATTAAATTACCCTACCTGTCCGGTACCATTCAATAATGAAGTAATCGAAAAAGCCCGGGTCGGGTCAAATCTGTGGACCTGTGTCGGATTTAGTGCTCCGAATTGAACAAGATGGCGACCCCCACGATTTCATTTCTGAAAACGTCTATATTTATGAGTGATTTTAGAGTAAGTTTAGAATTTGAGAAAATGTAAGCATGTGGAGAACTGCAATTCATCTTAAAGGTTGAAATTTTATCTATATTTAAAGCTAGTCAAGTCCTTTAATTTCAGCTTCCGCTATATAGACGATGTTCTTTCATTAAACAATCCTCAATTTAGAGATAACCTTCATGTTAAATACCAAAAGGGTCCGAAATTAACGAAACCACTGATATACAACAATCAGCATCATACCTGGGCTTATTCATCTTCATTGACAACTCTGGGCGTCTGAAAAAAAAACTTTACGAAAAGCGTGATAATTTGGACATTCCAATAGTGAACTTCCCATTTTTTTTGGCAGAAATATTCCTAATATTCCTACATCTCCGGCATATTGCGTCAGCATTTCACAACCCATTTGCTATTATCGTGCCTGTAGTTTGTACAGTGATATTGTCAACAGAGTAATGTCTCAAAAACTTATACATCAATGGTACGTTCATTTACTGTTGCACTTGTCACTACTACATGATTTGACAACCGGTTAGAATGTTTCTAGTTCAAAGACGAGGAAAGTTATCTTTGTGTAGATCAAGAGTTTATTATTGGACTGATAAATACCGACTGTGACAAAACCGGACAGTTGACTGGAAGTGTGACGGACCCAACGCGTTGAGCAGGTCATGCTTACCCTGCCGGATGACTTGAAGATACATTTTTTAGGGGTTCACACTGCTAGTGCTTTAGTTTTGTTGAGTTATTGTTTTACTTACTTGTTTTGTGTTTGTCATGCTTTCTCAATTCGTGTTGGGTATGAATTGCCGTGATTTTGGATTTTAAATTTTGGAATTCCCCTTTTCTCATTTTTGATTGATTCGGTATTTGTTTGCCGGTGCATTTAAAGGGAAACCCTGCCCCTTTTTAAAGGATGGTCCAACTAGTGGTTGTAATGGATGATCCAGAAAATTGTTGCATTTGGAACCAAACCATAAAGTGAAATTTTGAAAAAGTATTCTCTTACATAATATGTTTCTGATTTCAGCAACATGTAAAATCTATTCTAAAATTATAAGGGGAACTATTGCCCAAATTTTTCAGGTTATATGAAATAGGCTGAAATGGTGAAATGGTTGCCAAAGACACTTATCTTTGAACTTATTTTTTTACATAACTGGTATTTGTTATTATTTGCTTAATCTTGGTAACTAAAAGCCAGATGATTGACTCAAGAATCTGGTAGACTCTATATGAAATGTAAGACCAAATGTTTAAAATCACTTATTTTGATGATAAAAGAGTAACAACTCAGATAACAAATCGTCAAACAACTTCAAGAACAAAAATAAAATGTAGTCATTTACACTTTGAACATTTTTTTCAATGCAAATTTAAACTCTTTCTCAAAGAATTTTTTTAAATATACGTCAAAATGTCTTTTAAAAATGTAAATTTGACGAATACAGGGTAATTACTCCAGCAAAGGTAATCGGATTTTCTTCAAAATTGCCAGGATAGCAGACATTTATACGCTTAGGGACCGACCATTTAACCTGAAGGGGGTTTATGGTATTTTTTTCACGTGTATCAACAAAATATTTTTTTTCAAAATTAACATTATTTTTTGGGGCAGAAAGCCTCCGTCAGAAATTTTTTTTTTTCATCATTTTGGCAGCAAAAATATTTTTTTCACATAAAATTAGATCCAGAATATTTTTTTTTAGAAAAAACCATACCCCCCCTTTCAAGTTAAATAGTCGGTCCCTTAACATTTCTAAATTCAATATCTATTTCATATCGTCCTCGAAATGCAAGAAAAAATTTCGGCAAACGAATACCAAAGTAAAAAGTAATAAAGTCAAAAAGAAAATAATAAAAAAAACACGCCAGTTCATATCAAGGACAAATTAAGACAACATTACTTAGATAAATCAAATAGATAAATATACACAAGAAGCCACAAAAAGCCTTATGCACAAGCAGAGCAAACCTTTACAAGAAATGGAGGTTTCATAAGGTTCTCCATAAGCATGATCTGCTCCAGGAGTGGTATCCGTCACGATGCCAGTGAATAGTCCGATTTTGTCATGGTCGGTTTTTGTCTCGCCCGCGACGAAAGTCGCGGAAAGCGAGACATAGGCGTGCAAAGTATGACGACGGCGACGGCGACGGCGTTAACTTTTACTTAATACAGGATATTTTGAAAACCCTTTGATGTAGGAACATCATATTCGGTCCAGTGGTAGTACTAATGGAGTGCTACCTGATGGACATAACGTCATGTGACCTTGCCCTCAATTTCATGGACTAGTGGCCACGTCAAGTTTTTCTGCTTAAGTCCATTTCTCAATAACTAGAAGTGGTAGGTTGATAATATTTGGTATGTAGGTTGGTCTTGGGTAGTACATGTCAGTCTGGCAGGTGACTTTTGTCCTTGACCTCAATTTCACGGTCTAGTGGCCACGTTAAGTTTTCCTGCTTAAGTCCATTTCTCAATAACTAGAAGTGGTAGGCTGATAAGATTTGGTATGTAGGTTGGTCTTGCCTAGTACATGTCAGTCTGGCAGGTGACTTTTGTCCTTGACCTCAATTTCACGGTCTAGTGGTCACGTAAAGTTTTTCTGCTTAAGTCCATTTCTCAATAACTAGAAGTGGTAGGCTGATAAGATTTGGTATGTAGGTTGGTCGTGGGTAGTACATGTCAGTCTGGCAGGTGACTTTTGTCCTTGACCTCAATTTCACGGTCTAGTGGCCACATTAAGTTTTTCTGCTTAAGTCCATTTCTCAATAACTAGAAGTGGTAGGTTGATAATATTTGGTATGTAGGTTGGTCTTGGGTAGTACATGTCAGTCTGGTAGGATGACTTCTGTCCTTGACCTCAATTTCACGGTCTAGTGGCCAAGTTAAGTTTTTCTGCTTAAGTCCATTTCTCAATAACTAGAAGTGGTAGGTTGATAATATTTTGTATGTAGGTTGGTCTTGGGTAGATCATGTCAATCTGGCAGGTGACTTTTGTCCTTGACCTCAATTTCACAGTCTAGTGGCCACGTTAAGTTTTTCTGTTTAAGTCAATTACTCAATAATTAGAAGTGGTAGGTTGATAATATTTTGTATGTAGGTTGGTCTTGGGTAGATCATGTCAGTCTGGCAGGTGACTTTTGTCATTGACCTCAATTTCACAGTCTAGTGGCCACGTTAAGTTTTTCTGCTTAAGTCCATTTTTAGCTCACCTGGCTATAGCCAGGGTGAGCTTTTGCCATCACTTTTCGTCCGTCGTCCGTCGTCCGTCCGGCGTAAACTTTTCATTCAAAGATCTTCTTCTCTGAAACTACTGGGCCAATTGAAACCAAACTTGGCCACAATAGTCCTTAGATGGTCCCCTACAAAAAAGTTGTTTTCAGGTCCGCGCTATATCCAAGATGGCCGCCAGCGGGGATCATAGTTTTAACATTGGACCCTATGGGAAAAGACATTCAAAGATCTTCTCCTCTGAAACTACTAGGCCAATTGAAACCAAACTTGACCACAATAGTCCTTAGATGATCCCCTGCAAAAGACTTGTTTTTCAGATCCGCGCTATATCCAAGATGGCCGCCAGCGGGGATCATAGTTTTAACATTGGACCCTATGGGAAAAGACATTCAAAGATCTTCTCCTCTGAAACTACTGGGCCAATTGAAACCAAACTTG
>MJUU01051500.1:0-23482 GCA_002080025.1 Modiolus philippinarum | reverse complement strand
AACTAGAAGTGGTAGGTTGATAATATTTGGTTTGTAGGTTGGTCTTGGGTAGTACATGTCAGTCTGGCAGGTGACTTTTGTCCTTGACCTCAATTTCACGGTCTAGTGGCCACGTTAAGTTTTTCTGCTTAAGTCCATTTCTCAATAACTAGAAGTGGTAGGTTGATAATATTTGGTATGTAGGTTGGTCTTGGGTAGTACATGTCAGTTTGGCAGGTGACTTTTGTCCTTGACCTCAGTTTCACAGTCTAGTGAGCATATTCACTTTTCTGATTAGTTCACTTAGATTTCACATCAATTTAGAGTCCAGCAGGGACGGGCGAGACATCTTTTAGGGTCATCACTTGTTGTGAACTCGGTAATAAAAAGATATTGTAACTATCTGTCAAGTCATGGTGATAAAAGGTATAATTGATTAGGGAACGATTAGGGAAATGACCCCTATAAGAACAAATAAAAAACTTCCACAATGAAGATAAAATGAGTCATAACATAACAAATATATTATTTTACCTGCATACTTCTAATAACGAAAGCACATTATTACAACTGCCTCATTATAAAGGTTAGACATTTATCACAATAAACTAGGTGGTGCTACATACATGATAGTTTCATTTGGCAAAGATGAAATCCTTTCCAACCACAGGTCATTCATGTCCTTTTTGTATATTCAAACTAAAAATAACGATCTATACTTTTTATACCTATATTAGGTACCAAAATATGACAAAATTCCATACCAGAAAAGAAAAATCGACGGATCTATATCTTTTGTCTAGTCAAAGACGGGCATGAAGCATAATGTAAAAAATGAATTACACTCGGATACTTGGAAAGTCATTATGATAAACTAAAATTCGAATCAAAAGCCTTTGCCAATTCAAAAATAAATTGTTGTATTAGGTTATAAATTCATTTTCTTTTTCAAAAACCCATTTAAAAGGAAACATTTGCTACGATTAAAACCAGATATGCAGTATGCTTGATTTTCTTATTGATAAAACATTTGTCTAATGAGGTGGTGCCATTTATCAAGGGCAAAAAAGTATATCAATTAGCACGAGTTGTGCTTTTCTACTCACAGACTTGTTTTTACATTCTTACGAGAATGAATTTCTTCAGGGACTCATAACATCATAAAATAAAAGATGCTAGATCCTTCAGTAACACTTATAAATACACTGATGTTTTTTCCATTGATAACTCATCTTTTATTAAGTGGATCCCATCAATATATCCTCAACAAGAGACAAGGGAAACCAGTGAAACAGTTACATCTACAGCATTTATGGACGTTCATCTCGAATTTTACGATATAGGTTATCTCAGTACTAAAATATACGATGAAATGAAAGATTTCAATTTCAAATTATTAATTTCCCTAACATGGACAGCGATACTTCTCCTGTTAGGAAGTACATGTTTCATAGCTAATTTATTACGCGAGAGCTAGCTTAGATAAAGACTGTTTCACCAGACAAAGTTATCATCTTAACCGCCTTATTAATCAAAACTTCAAAAAGTTCCGTTCATTTAAAAAGTTCTGAACCAAATCTCATTCCCTTGTGTGAATATTTGATGTTTTTATCAGACCTGTGATTCAAAATTCATTTTTTACATAATACTGGGATGCTTAGGCTTAAATACTTTTTGCTGTCAACAACCTCTCCATAGCAATTGCTATCGGACAATATCGCCATGTCTGTTTTAGCTCACCTGACACTAAAGCAAATCCAACCAAACTTTACAGGAATGATGTACTAAAGGTCCTTAACAAATATTCCTCATTGATTTCCGATCCAATAAAAAGCATAACTGCCAGAAGGGAACATAGTTTAAGATTGGCCCCTATGGGAAAATCACATTTTCATCTTCTCCTCTGAAAAAGCTGAAGCAAATTCAACACATTTTACAGGAATGATGTACTAAAGGTCCTTTACAAAAGTATTCTCATTCGACAAAAACAGTACATTACAAAAGTTGCTCATTTTGTTCTCATCCGACAAAAAACATGGCTGCTATCGCAGAGCTTAGGTTTAACATTGGATCCTATGTGAAAAATCACATCTTCATCTTCTCTTCTGAAACCACTGAAGCAAATTCAACCAAACTTTACAGGAATCATGTACTAAAGGTTCTTAATAAAGATTGCTCATTTCTCTCCGATCCAATAAATAACATGGCCACCAGCGTGAAATATTGTTTAACATTGGACCCTATTGAAAAATCAGATTTTCATCTTCTCCTCTGAAACAATTGAAGCAAATTCAGCTATGAATGACGTACTTAGGGTCCTCTACAAAGATTGCTCATTTTTATTTGATCCGACAAAAAACATGGCTGCCAGCGCGGAACTTAGGTTTAACATTGGACCTTATCGGAAATCACATTTTTAGTTTCACCTCTGAAACCAAACTTTACAGGAATGATGAACTAATACCCTAAAGAAAGATTGCTCATTTCGTTCTGATCCGATAACAAACATTGCCGCCAGTAGGGGACATAGTTGAAAATTGGACCCTATTGGACGTTCACATTTTTATCTTCTCCTCTGTAACCACTTAAGCAAATTCAACCAAACTTTATAGGAATGATATATTAAAGGTCCTTTAAAAAAATTGCTAATTTTGTTTCGATCCGACAAAAACATGGATACTAGCGCGGAACGTATGTTTAACATTGCCATTGGACCTTATTGGAAAAATAACATTTCCATCGTCTCCTTCACAAGTAACAATGCGATAGAAAACATAGCCGCCAGCACGGAACATAGTTTAACATTGGGCTCTATTGGAAAATCACATTTTCATCTTTTCCTCTGAAATCACTAAAGCAAATTCAACCAAACTTTACAAGAATGATGTACAAAAGGTCCTTTACAAAAATTGCCCATTTCACCTCGATCCGACAAAAAACATGGCCTCCAGTTCATTACATATTTTAACAATGGAGCCCCGTATGAGAAAACCACCCTTTTCATCATCTTCTCTGAAACTGTTCAAGCAAATTAAACTAAATGTATAGAAGGTCCTTTGCAAAAATCACTCATTTCTAAAGGATCAGACAAAAGCATGGGTGATTTATTAGACCCCATCATTTTGGTCATGAATGGCATAGAAGCATTTTCTCATGTGAGTGATACTGGCTCAGTCTCAGAGCCTCTAGTTTATCGAACCTCAAAGAAATAAGATACAATCTTTGTAAAGAACCTGTCCAGCATCATTCCAGTACAGTTCAGTAAAACTCGCTTCATTAGTTCCAAAGCAGATGATGAAAATGATGTTCAATAGGGTCCAATTTTTAAATATGTTCTGGGCTTTCAGCCATGTTTTGCCGAATGGAATCGAAATAAATAATCTTTGTAAATAACCTTCTATACATCATTTAGAAAAGCTTGGTTAAATTAGCGTCAGTTGTTTAAGAGCAGTTGATAAAAATGATGTTTTCCCTTAGATTCAAAGCTTTAATGTAAGTTCTGCGCTGGCGGTCATGATTTTTTTGTCGAATTGGAGCCAATTAAGCAATCCTCGTTTAGGACTTTCCATACATTATTCCTGAAAAGTTGTCTTGAATTTGTTTCAGTGTTTTCAGAGAAGTTGATGAAAGTAATGTTTTTCCAAAGGGTCCAATGTAAAATACAAGGTCTGCGCTGGCGGTCAAGTTTTTTGTCAGACCGGAAGCAAATGAGAAATCTTTGTTAAGGACCTTCCATACACTACGCCTGTTAAGTTCGATTGAATTTCAGTGGTTTCAGCGGGTTGATGGAAATCATATTTTTCAACAGGGTCCACTGTAAATTTTAAGTTACAGACATTATTTTTACACCAGTAGCTTTAGAGAAGGTGATGAAAATGTACAAAGCTAACGGACGGACGGCGGACGCCAAATGATGGCAATACATGTAGCTTACACTAACCCATAAGGTCAGTTGAGCTACACTGAAGCAATAACTAGTACTCCTATAAGGATTCATCCGTAAGATAAAGTGTTACTTTTTAAACTTTATTTCCATCTCTTATCGATTTTGAAACATATGACAGAATGTTAAAAAAAAATTATGAATTAATCTTTAAAGAACAATAACTCATAATTTGTCATAAGAAAACTCTGACCATGATAATAGAAATTTAGTAATTTTCATGTTTTACATTTTTGCAATCAAACTTACCTGAATCTCAAATCATTTTTGCACTGTTAGTCCCTGATGGTATTCACGTACCAAGTATTCCTATACTTCAATGCTTACCCGAAACAAATTGTATTAGAAAACATTTAATATCATAATTACAGAATTTTTAATGTAAGGAGAATCTTCGTCATACAAAGCTCTGTTCGATCTAATTTTGGCTTTCAATTGAGATCATTATGATTACATCAGTTTTTAAGCATTTTTGAATTTATGCTTAGATTTTATCTACACTGAAGGTGGCTGCAAGCAGGGAACATAGTTTAATATTGGACACTATGGGAAAACACATTAAAATATCCTTTTCCTTGAAACTACCTGCAAATAGGAACCATACTTTTTATGCAACTTCGGTATTTTTTGTATTTTTTTAACATTTGGCCAATGCCACTGCTGGTGGACCAGAGGTCCCCGAGGGTATTCACAAGTCTAATAGTCAGACTTGTCTGACATGAAAATTTTACCTTGCGTGTTTTAGAAATTCACAATTTTTATCAAAATTTCTAACCCCTAAAAATACTAAGGCTTCATTCCGTGTATGGCACTCGGTAGGTGTCCTTGGTACTGGAATTGGCTTCCTATTTCGATATTTTTGGAAATGAGTACTTCTTTTTTGACTACTTTTGGATTATGGCTGTCCATATTATTTGATTTTAATGCTGCTGATGAGAGGTTACTCCTTGAAACACGTGTACAGCATAACGAAATTTACTGTTTTTATGCAACTTCGGTATTTATTGTATTTTTAGTCAAAGCTGTCTTTAGTTGGGTTCGTCCAGTCAGCATCAGATCCAAAAAGCCCACAAACGTTGAGCATAGTTCTATTTCGATCATATTTGTAATTTGTTCTATTTCAGATGAAGAACAACAATTAAAGCTTTGTTCCATTTCTTTTTGCCATATATTTGTAGAGACTTCGTCTCATGTACATATACATGTACTCCATATCCATTCATTGCTTATCTTTCAGCTTCTACAAGAATCCCGGTTTATAGATTCCCAAATGTTTTGGTTTGAGCCGCACTGAAGAGGTTTAAGTTGTGGAAATGGCCATATGCAGAAACATTGAACTCTATCTGAATATATATTCAGAGATATTGTCCTCTGAAACTTCTTGACTAATTGGAATCAAATTTGTTCAAATTGTTCTGTGGTGGTCTTCTATGAGAAAACATATCCAAAGGTCTTCTCTGCAACTACTTAGCCATTATAAATCAAACTTTGTCGCAACTGTCCTTCCTTGGCTCTTTTCGATCTTTTTAAAAGATATTCTCAGAACAAAACTTGTTCACAATAGTCCTTTGGTGATCCCTTTGAAAACATGCTCGGGGTGTCTGTTCTTTATCCAATATGGCCACAAAAAAGAACTTGGTATGAAATTAGACCCTATAGGAAAACACATTGAAGGATCTTCTCCTTTGAAACTAAACATGGTGACAATTGTCCTTTGTTGGCCCACTGTCAAGTAAGTAAGACCTCCTTTTAAGCCACTGATTAATTTTAACCAACATCAGTCATAATTTGAACAAAATAAGTCACAATAGTCGTTAGATGGTCCCCTTCAAAGTTTATGATTTTTATGTTTTTTTCATTATACGGTCTGCTTCATCCAAGATAATTTCAGTGGGGAACATAGTTACAAATGTAAAAATGAAAACCCTATTTGAAATGCATTCAAAGATCTTCTCCGCTGGCACATTGGTCCATATTACATCGAGGTTTTTTAACATGCTAGAAAATAAGACCCTTTTACATGGAGTTCATTTTGTGCTATTCCTATACAGGCTCTTGTTTGGTCAATGAAGTCCCGGATACATTTTTTTATTAAGATGCTGTTGTAATGGTTTGGGTGAAAGGAGGATGCATGATAATGAATATTAAATTGGCCCCCTAAAATTGCAAAAATATAAAAATCATTCAACCTCTCCAAAAATGCACTGATTGATTTACCAAATGAATATAGTAATATAATCTAGACACTTTTATACAGAAAAGTCAGTCATGACGTCACAGTGACGTCATAAACATGCCATATTTGGGAAAATTAACCAAATACGGCCATTTTGTATGAAGTTTTCATAAAAATCAAATGTTAGCAACAGCCATACCAAAAAAGATATTTTAACCACAAAAATATCTTTTAAAAATACGTCTCATAGCAAAAGATCTTTTTGGGTAAGGCTGTTGTTCATATCTAAACATTAATGAGAAGACTTCAAAATGAGGCAATTTTTAAGGATTTTCAGGTTTTTCCTGAAAAACACTAAGTTTGAGACTCTAGTACGAAAATATGAGACAAAATTCAAAAACTATAATTACTGATATCTGACAAACTAATGTCTAATGAACATCTTAAGAGTGATAATTGATTAATTTACAATACTTTCGAAAATGAGGGGGCAAAAAAGTGGCCTTGCCATACGAGGGACGACAGACACCGACAGTTGCTGGATGAAGTGATGACAATAGTTCAAATGATCTTTTAGATCAGGTGAGCTATAAACGAATAATAATTGAAAAATAGAGGGATCAAAGTACAATAGGCAATCCCTACTAGAGAAACTAAGCCTTCCGATCTTCGCACTTTTTACATTAGTTATGGAAATAATTATGAATGCAGAAAATCAATTTCTATAAGAAAGAGAGCGTCAAACGGGATATATGTATATGCATTGCGGCGTCAGAGAAGATCCCATATTGTTTGATGTTAAACTATGTTCAAGAATACAAAAATACCAAAGTTGCATCATGAACGGTAAAATTTTGTTATGCTGTACACGTGCTTCAAGGAGTAACCTTTCATCAGCAGCATTAGAATCAAATAATATGGAAAGTAATAATCCAAAAAATAGTCAGAAAAGAAGCACTCAATACCAAAAATACCGAAATAGGAAGCCAAATCCAGTACTAAGGACATCTACCGAGTGCCATACACGGAATGAGGTCGTAGTATTTCCAAGGGGTTAGAATTTTGATAAAGACAGTAAATTTCTATAAAAAGCAAGGTAAATTTTCGTGTCAGACAAGTCTGACTATTGGACTGGTGAATACCCTCGGGGACCTCTGGTCCACCAGCAGTTGCATCGGTCCAATGGTTTAAAAATACAAAAATACCAAAGTTAAATCATAAACTATGTTCAAGGTTTGTGGACATCTTGGATCTGATGCTGACTTGACGGACACATTATACCGAAGATATGAGTAATGTAATAAATAATAGTCATTTTTTATATAAAATGAAATAATATGGAGTAAATGCACATGAGACAAAGTCTCTCCAAATACATGGCAAAACCAAGCACAGGAGCAACGTTTTAATAGTGTTTTTTTCTTATCTTTAAGTCACAATGAGCTTTGCTCATACCTCATCGTAAGTTCAAGACGGCCCCTAGAACCAGTTTTAGCAGAATTCTTTGCTAGATGTCGAACAAAGCTACATCCATTTTATTTGTGGTCATTGATGTGGGATTGTCAACAAACATAACTTAAACTAGCAAAGTGCTTTTTACAATCACTGGCATGATTTATGTTTTCACAGACTCAACGGAAAACCTTAAACATGACACCAAAGACGATGGGAAGACCACAAAGGTAATATGAAAATGAATAAACCATGATTAGAAATTCTCTATCTTAGTTATCTTTATATCTTATGAACGGCACAAAATTACAGATACAATGAACAGGAAAATTTTCGCGCCTTCTTTTATTTGCGGTTTTTATAATGAATTTAAGTTCACGGAGTCTTGAATTCGTGGTTGACGCTGGAGATGCGAAATCACCAATACGAGGGTTGTCCCTAAAGTTTTATGACTGTTTCCGTAAAAATGGATAGATATGTCAGAATATAATGAAAAAAGGCTACAAATACCTACATGATTTAGTGAGTCAATCTCCAAATTTTCATCAGATTAAAAGGTTTTTCAATAATATTTCCAACATTTTAAAATACTATAACAAATTTCAAGCGGAGCTTCGACACACGGTAAAATGACGTCAACATTAATTTTTCTCGTTATAGTTTTCATTCAAATCAACACATTTTGGCATCTTTTTAACCAGTCATCGAATATTTTCTCATATTGTTCACTTTTTATATGTGAAATTATGTTCATCACTGCAAACCTAAGATCGAGGAAGTCGTCAAACTTCTGCTCATGGAGAACTGATTTGATATATGGATATACGGCAAAGTCCATTGGTGCTAGTCTGGACTATACGGAGGGTTTTTGAAACACTGAAAGCAAAGTAAATCGATCTCAACTTTAATAATTTGCGATGTATGCACATGGGCTTTGTCCTGATGTAGGATTACAAAGTCCATATTAGCAGCCAAATAAGGTCATTCCTTTCTATAGGTGTTTTTTCTTATGATCACGCAAACTATATAACAACTCTCTGCTCCACATTTGCCAAAAACGTTTCATTTTTCAGAAATGCTGTTGCGGTCTCACGGTCTTCGAAGCCGGACATGTCTGCCATTTCAAGACTTAAGTTTTTGAAATTTGGCAGGTGTAAAGTCATTACTGTCGTCTATGTCATAGTATAATTATCGGGATTTCTTTATGGGATTTTTTTGAGAAAACATGACAAATTTAAAAACGACATTATGCGCGTTACAAGGAATTTTTTTTAAGCTCCGGGTCCCCATCTCTGTTTTAAATATAAAGTCATTATTTCCATATCAAAAGAAAAAATTACGGGTTAACATATATAAAGTATGTAGATTTTTGTTGCAGATCGCAAATACCAGAAAAGGATAGACATGAGACGCTGTTTTTGTTTTTATTAGTACTTGTCCTAAAACTTTTGGGACAACCCTCGTATGCATCAAAATATTTGCAGCAAATTCATTTTCGCACTTTATTCATTACCGCGAAAATAGAAAATAAAACTGCCGCGATAATTTGCCTGTTTCCCTGTTTACAGCATATTCCTCCGTATTTGTAAAAATAAAAAAATTAATCATTCATAGGACCCTATGGGAAAATTCACATTTTCATCTTCTCCTCTGAATTCAATCAAACTTTACATGAATGTTATATTGAAGGTCATATGCAAAGATCGCGCATTTTGTTCCGATCAAACAAACACCATGGCCACCAGCGTGGAACATATATTCACAAAGGACTCTATTGGAAATCATGTTTAAAAATTTTTGTTAACTTTCATGTAAAATATTGGAGCAAATTTAATCAAACTGAATTGGAATGTTGTAAGGAATGTCCTGTATAAACATTTCTCATTTTGGTAGGATCTGACAAAAACAATTGTGCCAGTATGGAGCATAAACATTTGACCCTAAGAGAAAATCACTTTTTGATTATCATCTCCGAAACCACTGAAGCTAAGTCAACCAAGCTATCGCTTGACATTAGACCCTAAGGGAACGAAACATCATTTTTGGTCATAGACGTGGCTTATGTATGAAGCATTTTATCAGGTGAGCGATTCAGCTTTTGTCCCTGAGCCTCTTGATTACCATATTTAACGACTCAATATGAATTAAAACATTTAATGTTTACCTTATCTTCAAATTTGATTTCAGAAAGGCACGAAATTGTTCTCATGTAGAAGTCAAAAGTGACAAATACTCTGTATTCACTTAATTTTTATTCATATTTTTGTAGATATTATTTGCGTTCCAGTCGATTATTTCTTTTTCTTTTTTTTAAACCCTTGAAAAATTCGTAAAATGAAAGATTTACTATTCCAACATTCTTCTTGCGCACGGTGTACATGCATCTCAGCTAATGCGATATGCTATTGCATCGTTACAATACAAGAAATTTACCAGCAACCTGGAAAGCTACTAGAAGCAATGAGAAATTATTGAAATTGACACTCCCGTACGCTTCACTTTCGCATTCACGAATTTGTTTGCAATTAAACCTACTATATTTAACGGTGTCAATACTTGTGACTGACAATAATAATGTTTTGAACAGTTTTACCTTTTGTGACTGCCTTGTTGACATCAGACTTTTTCTATCAGAGAGTATTATTTATTGGACATGCCTCGTTCCTGGCTAGGACTTTTACATTCGGCCTGTAACTTCTCATACATGTATGACTTGCATTTATAGCAGAAAACACGTACACTGTCTTTCACATCAGGGGCCTGGTGGCCGACTGTCTTTCACATCAAAGGCCTGGGTGGCCGAGTGGTTAGGGTAGTTTTACTTCCTATACAACCACTCTAGTCTATCACCACTGCGGTGTGAGTTCGCGCCCCACTTTGTACATTACAAAACGGGTGCACTCGACTTACAATCGTAAGTGATAAGGTATGTCAGTTACCAGCCCAAGGTCGATGGTTCTCTCCCGGCACTCCGGCTTCCTCCACCACTAAAACTGACCGTCATGAGATAGCTGAAATACGGCTGAAATTGACGTTAAACTCCATATCAATCAATCAATCTTTCACATCACGGGTTAAACATAAGCATGTCCATGTTATTCCTCAGAGTCTAACTTATCTTAAGACTTGAATATCGGAATGCTCATTGTACTTCAGCTAAGTAAGGAATCTTTTAATCCGCTTATAGTACACACCAATTAATAAGCAGCTTTTGGTGGTTGGATTTATCGACGAATTGGAGATAACTACTGGAAAGACACACAAAGCTATGGTCCTTACAAAGCTATGGGACATACAAAGGTTAGCTCCAATCCTGATGGATGTTATGGCATAAACTATTTAAAAACATATTTATTATTTGTAAATTTCGACCTTTACATCTCATCCAATAACTTGCTGATAAACTAATTTCCCACAGTGTAATTATATTTTATATCTACTTAATGTTATTTTAATACAGACAGCAATAATAATAGCAAAAGAGAGAGAAAATGGATTAGCAAAGCCACCTAAATTGACAGATGATAAAGGTATTATTTTAAGAAGACCTTTATTGTTGATTCAAGCTAAAATAAATAGTGTTATAATCGAATAAAATCCTTCATGGCTACTTTCATGATAACGGTCCTGAGAATCAGTTATGATGGTTTATTTTGCTAAAGATAAAACAATGTTAATGTAATTATCATTGTCTTATTTCATATGCTTGTATTTAGTTGTTTTTTAACACTGGGCCGAGGTCTCTGCTGTTGGACTCTTAGTTCCCAAGGGTATTCACCAGCCCAGTAGTCAGTGCTTCGGTGCTGACCCGAAAGCGGATTTTATTTGAAAACTTCAAATATCTAATTTTTTGTAATTTTTATTTTGAAAATTAAGGAGTATCATGCAAAGCTCTGTCCTTACCCGATTTTGGCTTTCAATCTAAAACATATTGGTTATTTATTCTGTATCTGTTACTAAATATCTTTGCGTTTATCTACAGTAAAAAATTATGCTATCATAGATTCTCACAATGATGACACTAATAGGTAAACTTTAAATAATATGGAAGAGTGTATTTTGCTACAATACATACGGGAATTCAGTATTGTAAGATGGGGATAATAGCAGAATTACCGAAATAAATGTCAAAGAGGCGAATAGACAGAGTAGGTTCAGAACCACTGGCAAATTGTCAACTGCAAAGATCCTGACTTTTTACAGGCATTTCAAAAAGAATGGTTGGAAAATCCTGTTTTATTGCGCACCAACCCCCCTTTTTTCCATTGAGGTAGTGTCCGTTAGAAACTCAACAGCAATTGCCACTGAAAGTTCATAGACAGTAAAAAGTAATGTTCATTCTTGTATAAAGCAAAAAATGAATCTTAACTGACATTTCGGACCGAAACTTCAATTTTTCCACAAGGGACTGATATAATTTTAAGACCCATTTAATGATCGTATGAGACGGAATTTTTTGAAGCCTTAATTTATAAGGCTGTGACTTTGATAATTATGTGTCATGAGAAAGTCTGTATAATTTGTGCTAGCACTAGTGTAAAGAATCAACTGTGAAACATACACTCCATAAGCAGGAGAAGTTGGTATATTACTATCCATGTTACGGACTGAATTTGATAGTTTTGACTATCAAAACTTTTTTTACAATGTTGATGTCAGTTAACGAAAACTAGCTATGAATGTCATAGCTAGAATACATACCAGACAAAATGTCAACAGATATATCTCAAAAACACAAGTGGTTTTTAACTCAAAACAAATAATGTAATACAGTCTATAATAAAAATATCATTTTTATAATGAAATATGATCCGTTTATTCAAATATTTTCATAAGTGAATTACTATCTAATGTCTTGTTTTAAAAAAATACTACGGTGTATGTACTGTTGAATGAAGTAAAACCTTACCAATTTATTGAATCTGGATATACAAAACATAAACGGCAAATATTAAGTTATAAATGTATACCAAAAACATTATGCAGAAAAGTTCTCCATTGAATAATTCAATACTTATTACAAAGGGCATCTTCAAACTCTATTTTATGGAAATGGTGTTAAAAATGCCAGACACAGATAAAACAAATCCGGAAACCTGCGACGTTACGTAATAGTGGAGATGAACGGGATATTCTTCACAAATCCGTTAAACTGGCTTTGGAGTCAAGTGATCTGAAGATTTTACACATATACTGGCCTCTTACTGATACTGCAGATGTCTACTAAATACATGACGACTCTTTACAAAACCCTTTTGATTTTCCTTCCGTATTGCGATAGTGTTTTACCAGCAGGCTGGGTTCCTTGAGTTAGCCAGCAGTTTAGCGGCGAGCACTCTTTGACCCATCTTTCTTCATTTCGTTTTTTTATATTCGTGTCTTTTTCAAAAATATAGTGGTCATACAATGAGTAGTCTACCCGTATTGGGTTTTATTAGTATGTTTATCATACTATAGGAAACGGATAGAGATAACTAAATACCGAAGTTACTGTGAATTTATTTTCTGCTATATGTTAAAAAACTGATAGAGAACAAATACCCAAAATGATCCAAACGCAAAGAGGAAGTTTGGGTACCCATAAACCGGTTTAACCCTATCGCTGGTTCTACTAGTGACGAAACCAAGTCCGGCTATCACGAGTTTTACCAGCCGGCTGGGTTCCTTGAGTTAACCAGCAGCTTAGCGGCGAGCACTCTTTGACCCATCTTTCTTCATTTCGTTTTTCATATTCGTTTCTTTTTCAAAAATATAGTGGTCATACAATGAGTAGTCTACCAGTATTGGGTTTTATTAGTATGTTTATTATACTATAGGAAACGGATAGAGAAAGAGGAAGTTTGGGTACCCATAAACCGGTTTAACCCTATCGCTGGTTCTACTAGTGACGAAACCAAGTCCGGCTATCACGAGTTCCTATCGTTATTTACGCTTGTCTTGTCTTTCATTTGTGTTTTTCGCTGGAATATTGTGGCATTTGATGGTAGTTTTCGACACTTGAAGTTGAATACTGTTATCTTTTGTTCGTAAACTAAAAACAAAACATCTTTACCAAAAATACCGAATCATTCAATGTAAGTCAATATTCAGAAGTCCAGAATTCTATAAGACGTTTCAGGTAATTATAAACATTGTAAATACTACCGCTTAACTTAGAAAAATTATCAAAAAATTTGAGCTGGGAATAAGCAATACCCCCCTGTCCAATCAAATTAAATTAGGTATCCTTTGTTAGGCGACAGTTACACTGGCCACAAATAGAACGACTGAAGTTGATCATTAAACAGAAAAGTATAACGATGAAAAATCGTTAGACCTATTATCTAAATAGGGATTACAATGATCATGAAATACAAATTAAAATAATCAGTTTAAAGAGTTGATAAGGCACAAGTTGTCGAAATGCGCATATGCAGAAAAATTAACAGTAACTTCGGTATTTTGTTATTTAACCCACCATTTCTTTTGAAATGCATGCACCAAAGTAAGTGAGAACCGAACCGTCAATCTAAAACGAATAATCCAAGGACAATGGCAACATCGGAAACAAAAAAGAAACAGAGACACAACATGAGTACGGCACAGAAAAGAAAAATGAAGACACACATACACAAAGATAAACAACACGGACCCAATGAAAAACCATGGGTGAGATCAGTTGCACCGGTAGTGTAAGCATCTCCTACTTCTTATAAGACACCCGCCGTGTTGAACATGTCAAATCCGGTAGTAAAGTCAAATCCGGTAGAGGAAACAACAATTAAGCTTTAAGGGAAAGATCTGTTGTCATCTGGGAAACAGATATCCCAAAGCTGTCCACAAGATGGTGATGTCGACCGTAAAACTCCTGGAGGGATCATTCAGGATCATTGCGGTCGACATTTTTTCCGGTGGTTTCAACCTGATTTGTCTTTTTGTCTCATGGACTTCGGCTCTGGACAACTCTGTTCGGTAATTTTGTTAATATGCCCCATTTGATAAAACTAAGTCAATTATGAAAGAACAAGACGTAAGAAGAAAGTACTTTCATATATCAATAGAAAATGTCTTCGTCACATTATCTCTTTCTGAGAGAATGTTACATGTATACATGACATCAAAAATGATTATAGTAAGATAAAATTGGTCGGTCTATGAATGATCAATCAAAAGGCCGGTTGTTCTCTGTCAGTTTTTTTTTTACATCTTACTATTTCTGGATTTCTAATAATTTGATTTTATCTTCACTGAAGAGACATTAGTTGTCTATGGTGGCATAGTTCTGCCCCCTACTTGTCAGATAATTAAATAGACTTGTCAGATATTTATGTCAACATGTCAGATATTTATGTTGACTTGTCAGATAATTATGTTCACTTGTCAGATAAAAAAAATATTTTATTATGTGGTCTATTGACCAGCTAACGCCAATGTCTGCCATCCAAAAGTCAACATAAATATCTAACAAGACTACATAATTATCTGACAAGTCGACATAAATATTTAACAAGTCCACACAATTATCTGACAAGTCAGCATAATTATCTAGCAAGTCGACATAATTATCTGTCTAGTCGACATAGTTATCTGACAAGGCGCCATAATTACTTGTCAGATAATTATGTCGACTTGCTGGATAATTATGCTGACTTGTCTGATAATTATGTCAACTTGTCAGATAATTATGTGGACTTGTTAGATATTTATGTTGACTTTTGGATGGCAGACATTGGCATTAGCTGGTCAATAAGCCACATAATAAAATATTTTTTATCTGACAAGTGAACATAATTATTTGGCAAGTCAACATAAATATCTGACATGTTGATATAAATATATGACAGGTCTACTTAGTTATCTGACAAGTAGGGGGCAGAACTATGCCACAATAGTTTTCAAAATGGCCAAATGCAGAATGTAGATTTACAGAAACATCCGAATATATATTATCTAATGAAACTGTTTCACTGTTTTTATATATATTTTGTACAGATGGGGAAAAGCTAGTAGGAAAAAAGAAGAAAACGAAGAAAAAGAAAAAACGAGATAAGTTTTTGAAAGTGGTAAATGGACAATCAAATGAATATGCAAACACTACAGTGCAGAAGAACAGGGAAACAATCGTACATGTAAATCTAGCAGTAGAGAATTACGATGAAGCTAAAGATTATCGAACTATAAAACTGTAGAATACGAAATATTCACCATCACAAAACTACGCGAACAAGTTCCTATTTTGTTTATGTGATATTATTATTTAAAGTTCACTCATGAAATAGAACAAACAGTAATGGAAATGGTGGCATTTATGTTTGATATTTATAATTATTTGTGCACAGAACATCAATTAATTGTCCAAAGGCTAAAAAAATAACATGTTGCCTTATTTCAAATGATTTTTCGATTTTTTTTTGTGTTCCGTTTGTATGTGTCACACAACCGAATGGATTTTTGTTACTGAGCTAGATGGCCTGTTAGATTCAGTATTCAGATAAAAATATAAAAAAAAATCACAATGCAACGAAGGCTGTTTATTGCTTCTACATAGCAGTAATACGTTTTGATTTGGATAAAAAAGAACATACAGCATTTTTACAACTGTTACCTGTGTTAATCAGGTATTGAGGGATCACTGTTATTTCCGACAGATATTGCTCTAGTTTTTTTCTGTCTCAAGAAAGGATTTAAAATGCAGACGACAGTTAAATATTGCGTAAATGTATTGTGATCGGTCCGAATGAAGATAAATTGTAATTGAAAAACAATTTATTAAAGAAAAGATTGCATTATATATACTTTGTTCCCCATAATCATTAAATCTCTTGCCTAAAAAATTAATTTGTTGTAAAAATGCATTGATACAATAAATATAAACCACAATTTTGTTCCAAGGTGACACTTTTCATTACTTGGGGTAAAACAGTCATCTTGCATTTGAATGGAGTGACTTCATTCACGGAAGACAGTGTCGTGCCGAAGAATTAAACAAAAGGTAATTTTCCACTAAAGAAACCTTTAAAAGGCAGAAGGTTAGAAAAAGATATTATAACAAAACGAAGAATCACTTGAATTTTTATGCCGTTTTGGAATTAGTGAAAAAAATATCAGTAATCGCTTAAAGAGCTAATCCGATATGTACCTGACAATCCCTCTTTTGTGACACAAAAATACTTATATTTATTATTTATAATCTTATGTGCTTAAATTACGAGAACGTTATAGTTGCTTAATTTCATGTTACAAAATTGGATGTTTCCCTTATTTCAAGTCTTACGTAATTACTGTATTACCATCTTTTCAATTCTCATGATTATGTCTCCACTTTGGAGAAGAGAAAAAGGGTATTGGTTACCAGCGATACTTCATTTTATTTTACTACCTTTTCATTTTAATCCTTTCTGTGCCATAACTTTTTGCCATTATTTTGTATTCGTAATCTCTCGTCCGTCATCCGTCGCTAACTTTCATTCAAAGATCTTCTCCTCTGGAACCACTGGCCAATTCGAACCAAACTTGGTAACGACAGTCCTTGGGTAATCCACTTTAAAAATTTGTCAGGGAAATTCGCAAATTATCAAAGATGGCTGCCAGCGGACGACGATGTTGTTTAAAATTGGACCCAATTTTCACAATAGAATTAAATTTTCAAAGATTTTCTCCTTCGAAACTAGTTGGCCAATCGCAAACAAAATTGGTCACAATAGTATTAGGAGGACCCCTTTAAAACCGCACTTTATCCACGATGGTCTCAAGTGAGGAGTGCAGTTATAATATTACCGTATCAGGAAGCATATTCAAAGATATTCTCCTCAGAAAGTATTTTGCCATTTGCCATACTTGGTCACAATGGTCCTTAATCGATCCCCTTTGAAAGATATGTCTGGCGTGTACAAATCACATCAAAGAGAACCGCCAGCTGAGAACATACTTGTGTGTCTTGTCTGTTTTCTAGCTAGTTTACTTTATGTCTATAGGAGTCTAGGATGATGTTTATTTCGCTGAACTTGATTACTCTTTATTTAGGGGCCGACTCCGACCTGCCGTTGCGTGTGGGGTTTCCTCGCCGTTCATTGAAGATTTTATAGTGGCTTTGAATTGTTATTACTCTCCTTTGGGTCGTTGTCTCTTTGACACATTCCCCGTTTCCCTTCTTTTTTCTATTTAAACATACGATCTCACGGGAAATTATTCAATGATCTTCAACTTTGAAGACCCCTTTACAAAATGTGTCGGGCAACTCCGAACCTTATCCAAGATGGTCTCCAGCACGGAACCGAGTTTAACATAAGACCCTTTGTGGAAACATATCAAAAGATCTTCTCCTTTGAAAGTACTTGGCCATTATGTCAGCTATGGCCCAGGTAAGCGATACAAACCCTCGAGAGCCTCTTGCTTATCTTTTGATCAAGACTTAAGATATTTTTCATCAGAGTGTATCATCACGAGAAAGTTTGTCGAGTATCTTAATGACCTAAATATGACTTTGACCCCTGACCAATATGACAAATGAGTTTTTAAGTGTTGGCCTGTTAAGACAAGAACTGTTTCATCAATTGACCTAGACTATAGGTACTTTGCATGTTGGTAAATCATCATGGGGATGTGTTCCAAGTATTAAAGTGACCTTAATGTGAGCTTGATTTTTAATCTTCAGGTTAATAATTAATTTATATTGTTGGACCGTACAGATTTAAATTTATTTCCTTTTTTACCTAAGCTTAAGATATTGTCATTTTGGTCTGTCATCAAGAGACTAATGTCTGATACAATAGAAATCCACACATGACCTTGATCTTTGACACACTGGGGTAAAATCCAGCATATTTTAGTCTATTCTCATAACTTTTTATTTCTTTTAACAGAGAAAATGATATATCATCATAAGAAAGTGACCCGTATGTGACCTTGACCCTTCTACCTTGGGTCTAATCAATCTTTTAAATGATGAACTGCAGAGAACTTTTTGAATCTTTTATCTACACTTAAGATATTTGTCTTGTGGGTCTTTATAATGAGATTTGATGTCTATCTGAGTACTCTTCATATGGCATTGATATTTGACTTTTAATTCAAATAACCGTATGTTTTTATCCAAACAGCACATTAAAATAATTGCAGTTGGAGTTAGCATATGTGCTATGATCTTATGTTCATTTAGTCCATATCCTTTCGTAAAATATTGAAGATATGTTTACCATGTGACCTAGACTTACAAAAAGGTATGAAGATATTTATTGTGTGGATCTTTCATCATAACAAGGTTTGTCGCATACATGTACCATACTGACCGTGTTGTAAACTTGACCTTTGACTTGAATAAGGGCACATTATTGATTTCCTTTTTTTCTCTTTTTTTTGCAAGATCTTATTATCTTGAAATGCATTTAAACATGATTTATATAGCAAATTGTATTTTTTTCTCATCTCTCTTTGTATTATTATTTCATATTTGGAGTATAACTGAATTATGTTTTGTATTATATGTAGGGGAGACATATGTTCCTAAAACAATAAGTTGAACATTGTAATATCAAGGTGCATTATTTGTGTCGAGCAAGTAAATTTTTTCGAGACAGATAATTTTTGATTTGCAGATCAATTGTACATATATCAGAGATGTCCATGAACCTTTGATTTTCGGTTTTTATTTTGCAGTTTGCTTGTAAGTTGCGAAGCGTATCTTTGGACTAAATATTGTATTAACCTCATTTTCCCGTATAGTCCGTCCGGTCTCTATTGCACAAAATTAAAATGTTGTAACATATAAAAGTGTAGAAACATACTTCTTTTTTGTATTTTGTTGTAAGTCATTGCAAAATTCTTTTTGTTCATGTCATACACTCATCATTTCACGTCCATTTAAATTCGGGTTGAAACATTATTCGTATCATTTATCAGATTCTGCGACCCGTCTTGTTTTTCATTTTATTCTGTTTAATAAGTATCAAAATATTTTTATTTTTTATGATTCAATGTCGCAGTTTATGCCGTTTAAGGGGGTAGACCTTGGGTTTCGGGAGATAACTGTTTTTCACTTTCTTAATTCTTATATAAATAAAAAGCACCGTTAAGGTAGGTATGATTAAATTTGAAATGGTATTTTTTTTTTACACAGCAAATGAATATTCATTTTTCATAGAAATTATCAACCTAACTCCCAGTAATTCATAGCGAGCAAACACTCTACATTTTATGCAAAGATATTAAAAAAATGGAAAAAATATAAAAGTCAGATTCCTCGCAAGGAAGATAATTCAAAGCATAGATTCAGCAATTTTATTTATTAGCTCACCTGACCCAAAAATTCAGGGTGAGCTATTGCCATTACTTGGCGTCCGTCGTCTGTCCGTTAACTTTTCACATTTTCATTTTATCCTCTGAAACCACTGAAGCAAATTCAACCAAACTTTACATGAATGGTGTATGGAAGGTCCTTTACAAAGTTTGCTCATTTTTTTCGATCCGATACAAACATATCCGCCAGTGCGGAACTTAGGTTTAACATTGGACCCTAAGGGAAAAATCACATTTTCATCTTTCCGTCACCATGACATCATTGACAGATATGACGTGTCTGTGTCCCAAATGAAAACGGACATTTTCAGCTAGATTTCACGTCTTCACGGATTTGACATAATCGGATTTGACTCAACCCTGGATTGACTCACTGATAGTGTGACGGGTGCCGCTAGCGGAGCAGGACATGCTTACCCATCCGGAGCACCTGGTGTCACTCCCGGTTTTTATGGGAGTTCACGCTATCAGTACATGTACTTTAGTTTTTCGTGTTGTCTTGTATATCATACTGTAAAATTTTAGTTTTTTCTTCGTCAGTGATGTTTGTGCTACCGATTTGTCCTTGTGATTGTTTCAATACTATTTACAAAAAGCTTTTCAAAATTTCACCATGATACTGTTTGAGGGTTAGAAGAGTAACATGTACCATGGATTTCATTGGTTTCTTTGTCTAAGGGTTAGAAAATGACATTAACCAATCGGCCACCAAACAGACCTTTCAAAACATTATATGTCTCACTGGTAGTGTGACGGGTGTCGCTAGCGGGGCAGGACATGCTTACCCTTCCGGAGCACCTGATGTCACTCCCGGTTTTCATGGGAGTTCACACTATGAGTGCTTTAGTTCTTAATGTTATCTTTTTATTTCCGTGCACTGTAGCTGTCTCACGTCCTTGTTTTGTCTTTGTTTTTATCTGTTACCGTTTTTGCCATGTCTTTGGACTTCGATTTTTGTAGTCATCTCTTCCCTTGTTCCTTCGGTATTCTACTGCCGTTGTTTCCTCTGAAACCACTGAAGCAAATTCAACCAAACTTTACAGGAATGATGTACTAAAAATCTTCAACAAAGATTGCTCTTTTTTTTGGATCCGATAAAAAACATGGCCACCAGCACAGAACATAGTTTAACATTGGACCCTATGGGAAAATCACATTTTCATCTTCTCCCCTGAAACCACTGAAGCAAATACAACCAAACTTTACAGGAATGGTGTATAGAAGGTCCGCAACAAAGATTGCTCTTTTTTTACCGATCCGATAAATAACATGGCCGCCAGCGCGGAACTTGGGTTTAACATTAGACCCTGTGGGAAAAACCACATTCTCATCTTTTCCTCTGAAACCAATGAAGCAAATTCAACCAAACTTTGCAGGAATGATGTATGGAAGGTCCTTTATAAAGATTGTTCATTTCGTTTGGATCCGATAAAAAACATGGCTGCCAACGCGAAACAGTTTAACATTGGACCTATGGGAAAATCACATTTTCATCTTCTCCTCTTAAACCGCTGAAGCAAATTCAACCAAACTTTACAGGAATGATGTATTGAAGGTCCTTAATAAAGATTACTCATTTCTTTTGAATCGATAAAAAACATAGACGCCAGCACGGAACATTGTTTAACATTGGACCCATGGGAAATTCTTCATTTTCATGATCTACCCTGAAACCATTAAAGCAAACTTAACTGTATTCGAGTTATGAATGGAAAGATATTAACAAAGAATACTTGTTTTAATTGAATCTAACAAAAACATGGATGTGAGTAGAGAACATAGGTTAACATTAGACCCTATAGGAAAAACATTTTTGGTCGTCAGCATAGGTATATCTTAAAAGCATCTTTGGCAGGTGAGCGATACAGGCTCAGTATCTGAGCCTCTAGTTTTACATACTTTATTCTAAATTTCAGAAAAAAATAAAAGATTTTTTTTTTAAAAATTTACGTGTAAGTGGCTAAATATATTTTCTCTAATTTCTATCCAGTTTTCACATTTCCTGAACGTTGATGAAACATTTGTTCTCCTCTCTGGAGAGGAGAACAAGTTTCGTGACATTTCCCGCCAAATTTATTCAGAAAACAATCCTCGTCCAGTCATTAGAGAAAAAGTTTCCACAACTTAAACACGTTAATTATGAAATTTCTCATATCTCGTTAAATAAATTTTCAAATGTTTAAAAGCTCGGCAAGCCTCGCTTTCAAAGATTTGCAAAATTTATTTTACTCGATATGAGAAATTTCATAATCAACTAGTTCTCGTTATGGAAACTATATATATTCTGTAGTTGATAGAGAAAAATTGATAAAATGTGGAAATGGGTATGCCATCTCAGTTAAATGTAAAAACTTGTTCTGGAAAGATGTATTTAATGCTTGGAATGACGTTATTGAAAGAGACAAGAATGACAGTTGGGAATATTTTCTTACAAGTCCCTTATGGTGGAATAATAAAATTATCATCGGAAATAAACCAGTATTTTATAAGGATTTTTTTCAAAAAGGTATATATTTTGTGAATGATGTAATAAAAAGGGAGGACAGTTTTTGTCCAAATTAGAATTACAACAAAAATTTGCAGCTGATATTTAAACCATGAAGTATAATTGTCTCATGTCTGCACTTAAAGATGCGAAAAAGTCTTTTGTGTGTGAAAATACAGATATTTTATGTCCATTAGTTCCTGTATATATTAAACTTTTCTTTAGAAATAAAAAGAACACTAAAGATATGTATTCAGTGTTGACAAAAAATGACAGTGTGCCAAGTGGACAAAAAAATGGGGAACTTATTAGATATTTTTGAATATGATTGGAAGTATATTTTTAAACTCCCATTCATAATAACAATTAACACTAAACTTCAATGGTTACAATATCGAATTAATCATTACATTCTTGCAACAAACCAGTACCTTTTCAAAATCTAATAATGCTAAGGGCAATTTTATTTACATTCTTCTTGTTTATTTATCTGAAATTATCAAATAATGATTTACCTCCCCTTAACCAATAATAAAAACAAATCTTATAGAATCTGGTGGGCGTTGTTCTAATCCAGATGGCTGCTAGTTTTGCACAGCCACAGCACATGCTCTAAGCCTCTGATGTTGTTGCTATGCAAGACTATCCATCTGGACAAAACGGGGTGATACGCCTACTGGATTCTTATGTCTCCATATTATTTCTTGATTGTTGCTAGTGTTGCAGAGACACAACACATGCTCTCAGCCTCTGTTGTTGTGGCTCTTCAACACTATCAATCGGGACAATTCACATGTTTATTTACAATATCTCATATAACTTACCTCCATCATATGTTTAAAAAGCAAACTTGTGATTGACTTATTACACATTGTTTTTGTGACAGAGAATCACAGTATTTTTACATTATTGTCTACTAAAATATAAAATCATCAGGACAATTTAATTTTTTTTTCTTTCCCATCTTTTGTTGCTTTTTTGTTTGAGATATAGATTTATTCTTTATTCTCTATTTGTTTTCCCATACTTCTGAAATATACTTGTTTCTCTGTTCTTCTTCCTTCTTTACATTCCTAAAATAATTTTTATTTTAAAATCGGTATGTTTGTTATTAAATTATTGATTAATTTCTATGTGAGGTTTATTATCATATCTATTTATTTTCTGCATTTTA
>MJUU01051499.1:35712-50126 GCA_002080025.1 Modiolus philippinarum | reverse complement strand
CTTGACATTTACCCCATTTCCTTTCTTTTTCATATCAGTTGTGTTTTTGCGTCAAATATCTCCGACAGGAACGCCCCTTGTACGAAGCATAATCTTCAACTTTTTTCAATACAGGAAGTTTTTATTTTACGGATCATTTATATATATATCAGAAATGTTTATTGGTACCTAGATTTTTTTCTTTCTTTCATTTTTATATATTTTACGCCAAAATTATCAGTTACTGAACTAAAGTTACATTTCTACATCAAATATCTTCCAGTAGACTGTTATTTTTATTTGTGAGCAGCAAATCTTTTTCATCTAAAGATAGAAATTATGTATTGTTTAGATCAATTAAACATATTTTAAAGAAGTGTACAAGGTACTGCGATTATTATTTTTGATACGTCAAAAATACGTAACTTTTTGTTGAAATTAGCCATTTGTTCATCAAATATCTGCTGATAGGATAACCCATTTGTCCAGACATATCTTATACAGTTTCAAGACATGATCTTGTTTGCTTACAATCAGAAGTGTACATGGTACTTTTACTTTCAGCCATGTTGTGTTTCTCAGACCTTCGGATACAATTTTGATTGATTGATTGATTGAATATTGTTTAACGTCTACTCAGCAATATTTCAGCTATATCAAGACGAGAACAAGTTTGTTGATAAATAATCACTTTGGGGTATGGAAATGGCCATGGGANATTTGCCACTTTTGTTAATGGGATATGGGATATTTGAGACAAAAAGTACCGGGATATGGGATATTTTGACTACGGAAAACGGGATATTTCAATAATTAATGGGATATCTTCAATTTTCAAAGGGACATTTTCGTCCAGACTTACTGGGATCTGGGATATTAGGACCCCCCTAAACAAGCCTCACCCTTGTAATGGTTCAGACTAAGTGAGGATAAACAGTAGTTTAAGAGGACATTTTGGGGGAAAATCATTACAGACGACAGACGGACACAGACGGATGCTAAGTGATGGCAATAATGGTCGACTTCTAATGAGTTAAAGAATGAACGTATTGCTGCAATGTTAAATGAATGGCTCATCAGAAAAAAAAAAACGCAGATTAATTTGTTATATTGATAAGCAGAACAATCTTCAATACTTTTGAAAAGACTATTCATAATTATTAAGTCGTATAACAGTGTTACAACTTGGCAATTTTTCAATTCGATGTATGCTTGTACATGTTCTCATTTTGGTGCCAATCACAAAACTTTTTTTTTTGCTTTAAAAATCTCAACTATTCTATCTTCAAATGTGTCTCTGTATTTCTTTATGTTAATGTCACCTTGACCTCATTTATATATATTTTGCTTATTATATTTTGTTTATTTTACTCTTTACAAGTTCCTAAACACCACATTTTACAACAGCCATTTAGTACATATTAATTCCATATCTTTTAAATAATATGTGGATTTCAATATGTCCATTTATTAACATATTTATATATTAGAAAAAAAAGAATAAATTCCTCAGTAAATGTACCATAATGATCTATAAATGAAGGATTGCATAACAATAGAGGAGTAGCATTGTTTATAAATGAAAAACTAAAAGCAGAGGAGATTAATATATTTGATGAGTATAAAGAAAGTATCTGGACGAAAATAAAATTAAAAGGCAAAGACGAATTACTGGTGGGATGCATTTACAAAAGGCCAAATAGCAATACTGAGAATGTGGATCTATTAAATGAAATAATAATAAAGGCCTCTCACATGAAAGAATTTACGCACCTACTAATTATGGGAGACTTTAACTTCTAAAAATTAGACTGGTCAAACTGGAATAGTAATGGAGATAAAGAAGGTCAGAAGTTTATGGAAAGCATAAGGGACAGTTTTTTTTATACCAACAGGTACAAGGATACACACGGAGAAGAGATAAATGTGAGCCCAGTACTATTGATCTAATATTTACAAATGAAGATAATATGACTGATATTATTGAACATGAGAGCCCATTAGGACATAGTGATCACTGTGTCTTAGCCTTTAAATATGAATGTTACTATGAGGAGGAAGCCAAGGTTGCACAAAAGTGGAACTTCTTCAAGGGAAACTATACAGAAATGACAAAAGATCTAAATCTGGATTGGAATAGTTTGCTGAAGGACCAAAACCCTGATGACCAACTGGATATATTTTTAAAAGAATTTGAGAAAGCGAAAGAAAAATGTATACCTAAATGCAAGATCACGACAGGAAATAAGGCAAAAACGCATAAGTACTTGTCATTAGACGACAAAACAATTAAAGAGATTAAGCACAAACACAGATGCTGGACAAAATTTATGGAGACTAGGGACCCCAAAAAATATAAAGAATTTATAAGATCAAGAAATAAAGTTAAGTCAATGGTAAGGAAAGCAAAACTAAATATGGAAAGAGAGCTATCAGAGAATGCGAAGAGTAACCCAAAGAAGTTCTGACAATATGCAAATTCTAAAAAAAGACAAAATCTGGTATAGGTGAACTTAAAACAAAGAATGATAAGGGAGAAACTGAGGTAGCTAAAACTGATAAACATAAGGCAGAAGTTATGGCGGATTTCTATAGTAGCGTTTTTACAAAGGAAATAGGGGAACAAGTACCAGTCTTACCAGAGTGCCACATTGATTTTTCGTATACAGAGGTGACATACACAGAATTAGAAGTTAAGAAGTTATTGCTGGGCTTAAACACAAATACATCGTCAGGTCCTGACGGTCTCCACCCCATGGCCTTGAGGGAACTAGCAAATTGCATTACAACTCCACTTACAATGATATTTAACACATCGAAAAAACAAGGGATAGTTCCAAGCATCTGAAAGTTGGGCAATATAGTAGCAATCTTCAAGAAGGGAGTCAAATCCGAGCCAGGCAACTACAGACCAGTAAGCTTGACAAGCATCATATGTAAGATAATGGAAAAGTTAGTGAGAAACCAAATTGTAGATCACATGAAGACAAATAAGTTATTTAGCAATAAACAATTTGGATTTATAGCAGGTAGATCTACGACCCTGCAATTACTCAAGGTAATGGACGAATGGACAGAAATACTCGACAACGGTGGGAACATAGACTCTGTGTATATGGACTTCATGAAAGCATTCGACAAGGTACCACACAAGAGACTAATCAAGAAAATGGAGAGGTATGGCATAGGAAATCAAACAATAAATTGGGTCAAAAGTTTTCTGACCAATAGAAAACAAGTAGTTTCAATTTATGGTATGGAGTCATCAAGACATGATGTGACAAGTGGTATACCGAAGGGCAGTGTCCTGGGCCCTATACTCTTTGTCATATATATCAATGACATGCCAGATATAGTGGACTCAGCAGCATACCTCTTTGCAGATGACACTAAAATATTTAAAGAAATTAAAACCAATGAAGATATGTCAAAATTACAACAGGATCTTGATAGCCTCCAAGAAGTGGTTACTGAAGTTCCACCCCAATAAGTGTAAAGTCTTGAAAGTTACAAATAGGAGGGAGATGGATGAAACTTATGAGTATCACCTTTATGACAACATAGGTAACCAGGTGAAATTGCAATACTCAGATGGTGAAAAAGATATAGGTGTTTTGGCCGATAATCAGCTGAGTTTCTCTGAACATATACAACAAAAAGTAAATAAAGCTAACAGCATAATGGGCCTGATTAGAAGGACATTCGCCTATCTTGATGAGCATAATTTCAGATATTTATTCCAAGCTTTAGTTAGACCTCACCTTGAGTATGCAGCAGCGGTTTGGTGCCCTTACAAAGCACAGGATGTAGATACTATAGAAAATGTACAAAGGCGGGCAACCAAACAAGTTCCATCATTAAACAACTTGGAATACCCAGACAGACTTAGAAAATTAAACATGCCAACTTTAAAATACAGAAGATTAAGGGGTGATATGATTGAAACATTCAAAATCGTAATGGGAGTGTATGATAAGGAAGTTACACAAGACATATTTGAGTTAGATCAGAATTCAAGAACAAGGGGCCATTACAAGAAGATCAAAAAGAAATTCAGTAGAACCAACTTAAGAAAATACTCGTTTACCAACAGACTAGTCGAAGTATGGAATAATCTTCCAAAATCATTGATAGACGCAAAAGAATTGAGACAGTTTGAAATACTATTGGACAAGTACTGGGAACACCAAGAAGTGAAATTTAACCCCAAAGCTGACTTAGAAATTAAAATAAATCCCGGAAGTCACACTGAACTTGACATGAAGTTAGAAGAAACAGAGGCGGACAAAGTGGCTAGAAGCCAGAGTCCACAGTAGACCTAACCTAACCTAACCTAACCTAACCTAAAGGAGTACACATGGTAGGGTCATTTAATTTATACCTTGTCTTTTTACTTTTGAACTGTGTGAATGTAAATAACTGGTAGTGATTTTTTTATATATAGGAGGTAAATTATACCTAGAATTTGCTGAGAGGAATAAAAAAATAAAAAAAAAATCTAAATTCTCTTCACATCTCGCCCATTTTTTGTCAGGTCAAAAAAAATATTTTGATTCACGTTCCTCTTTATTGTTATTTTTTTCTAAATTTACCACGGCGAAAAATATGAAGTAAATTAAAGTAAAATACAAAAAATGATAATTATAAAATACCCCCCCTCGAAATGAAAATAGCCTAATGTTTAAGGATTGGTTGATTTTTTTGGGGGGGATTTTTGAATGGATTGTTATAATTCAATAAAAATATAAATGATTATCGGTTTCCAAAATGTCAGTCAGTTGTAGCAGGCACGGTAGTAGGGGCTGTCCATTTGAAGCTGAAGTGACCCTCCTCCCCCTTCCCCAGTTCATCAAATAACTTTAAATAAATTCCATATAAGTGTATGAATTTTTAATCTCCGGTGATAGACATTTATGTTATGACATAATCATCAAATCATTTTCACATCTATGGTGATTTAGATAATCATCCATCGATTTCATTGGTTTTCCAAAGAGGTTAAAAATAGATATAAATAAACAGGGACTTTCCGGGAGGTATATATATAGAACATCTCCGTTCACACACAACCGCACGTCTCTCAGTCTCTCTCTTTCTCTGTGTGTATACTTTATAATACCTGGATGTTTACTTACAATGTACAATTGTTTCTTTCATAAAATCATATTCTTTGTCGTCTGCAAATAGTTCTTTCGGAGTTATTTACAAAACGAGCGAAACGGTCCGAACTTTTTTCACTATGTAGCCGTTCTAAAAATACCCGGTTCTCTGTAGTAATTGAATTAATACTTTAATTTATTAATTTTTGTGTAAGTTGTATTCTTTTTGTTGTTTATGCTTAAATAAAACGGAACAGAAAGCATCAAAGATGGTTAGTAGCTATACAAAAAAGCGCCGATGATTGTTCATGTGGTAAAATAGCACGTCATACGGGGGTTCCCCAGTTAGGTACCATTACATCTATGGTGGATGCCGAGAACTCCCGAAGTACTCTATACCGGGGATGGATGGTGACACCAGAGGGATCCCGGTTTTCCCGCTAAGTAACCAGTCAAGCAGAACCCCCAAGTGATTAGGACCACGAGGAGTCTGCATTCCTGCGGATGACACCAAGAAGGACAGGTATATCCCATTCATTCAGTGTATTATCTTAATCCACGTATTTGCGGGGAAGGGTAGAATTCTCTGGGCCTAGCAAACCCCTGGTATAGAGAATTCCTGTGGCAATATTGCAGGACGCAGGGACCCAATATTTGCCCAACTGAAGCTCCGTTGTTATTCCAAAGGGTTATAATTAATGGCAGCGAGTTTCACCACAATGGCGACGAGAAAATTTGGAAACGTGGTTAGAGTTTTATATTGAACTGGAATCAGGGATATTTGTTTTTATTTCTGTCCACTGTTCCTTTTTATTGAAAGGAAAAGTTGTTTTGACTTTTGAGAAAAGTTTTAGTGTTTTCCGGACTTGGTGTAAAAGGTGAAGCAATACACATTTTTTTCAGACGGAAGTCACGTGACCGTCTAGACCGGAAATTGAAAACCGATCAATGTTGTGTTTTGATTTGTGTATTGGCGAATGTAAACACAGGTCGGAACTGTGAAACAAGTGTGTGTTATAGTTTATTTGAGTGAATAAACAGTTGTTGACTCAATTTATTTGTGTTTTCAGATTTATTTATTTATTATTGAAATAAAGTTGAGTTGTTTCTTTAATATTTCTGATTAAATTGAGCAACATTATACTTGTTTACCATGGACAAATTTGGTACATATAAACCTAAAGTGAGGATAAACACTTGCAGCGGCAAGGAGTTACAGACACGCCCGGGTATAGGACTCCAAATTGCAAAGAGAATTATTGAGTTACGAGTGTCTGGTCTTTTTATTACCAGAGATAATTTACCATTTGTCCCATATTTGAAAGTCATCCCAGAGTTATTTGACTTAATTGATTTTAGTACAAATTCAGATGTCTTTGATCACTTAGATCCACTGAAAGGTACGATGACAACTGACAGCTGGCAGTCAGGTCCAGTTATGCAGCCGACTCAAGTTACACCAGCTACTGCCGCTGGTCAGGTTGTTGATGTACATGTACATGAGACTAAACCAGTTATAAGTACACAAAAACACACACAGGTACATGATATTACACCAGTGGTAAAACTTGTATTGCATAAGAATACACAAGAGAATGTGAAGCAACAAGTTCCCATATCTAATTATGATTTGGATTTGTTTGCACAACGGTAAATACATTGGAGCAAAATGTACAGACAGAACAACCAAAGTTACAAGGGGCTGTAGCGGACACAAATCAGAAAATAAATGTGCCTACCCCTGTAACGCAGGGATCTACGGTACAGGCTATGAGTAACCTACATATTACACCTACCCCAGGGGCAGTGGGTGGGGTGCCACCAAGTTCTAGTGTCCGTGTCCCTGCTCCGGCTGCAGGGTTGTCTGTCAGTAATAAATTACCCAATGCCAATAATGATCAGTACAGTGGTACTGTACATACACAATGGAATTTAAATACAGGTGGTATTAAGGTCGAGAATAATGCACAACCTGTAATTGTTGGTACCCAGTATAACCAACAACAAGGATATAAACAACAACCAGGTTTAACACATCAACACTCTACTCAGGGCGTAGCACAGAACATGCAAGGTGGTCAGTCGCATATGCAAATACCACAAGCATATGATAACTCTAGACACAAACACAACCAGGGCATATCTGGTGTTCCACCGTCACATCACCGTGACCGTCAACACCTAGTTTCCTCCAAGCAATGGAAACCGTTGTATATGTCTAACTACAGTTATGACTCCGACTCGTCTGACTCCAGCTTGACTGATGGACATCAGACCCCCCATGAACATCAATCTAGGTATCATAACTTTAAACAACGTACCCCACCACCATCACGTCGTCACAGACGCAGAAATAACAAATCACCTACCCGTGATTATGCAATTAAGAAAAAACACCGTAGTCAAGACCGACTACCGACCCCACCTAAAAATGTTCCCAAGCACGACCTTGGGCAAGACGATAAACCTGTACAAGACAAACAGAGTACAAACAAGGTCACTAGCACTGAAGCTAAACCAATTGAGCATGAGAAACAATTACATCAGACTATGATGTCGTCATTCAAATCACTGAAATACAATGGGAAAACTGATTGGACATCATTTTATACAAAATTTTCCCGTTATGCTAAAATGGCCGGTTGGGATGTTGAGTTCAAACTCAACCAGCTATGCTGGTCTTTGGATGACAAAGCAAGTAAGTATTGCACAATAGTTCTTGAGGAAAATTCAGAAATTACCTATGACGAAATGATACTCAAAATGGAGAGACGTTTTGGTTTCAAGGATTTACCAGAAACTTTACAAACCCAATTTCAAAATTCAGTCCAGTACAAAAATGAGTCACTGGAAGACTGGGCTGATAGAGTATTGTCACTCGCGACAAAAATCACATATGACCAAACAAGCTGTTTTAAGATTTTGTCAGGGCTGTAATGACAGTGAGGCCGGTAGACATGCTTGTGGTCTTAGACCGGAAACCATGGACAAGGCTATAGACATCATTAAATGGTTTCAACATACAACTTTAGCTATTAAAGGCAACAAACCTGCAGAGAATCCTGACAAACATGTCAGGATACAGGCTTCCTCAACCATGGAAAACAGAATGTCAGCTATGGAGGGCCAAATTCAAACTTTATTAGCTAGCATGAACACCCTAACAAATGAACTCCGCCTAAGACCTGAACGCAAAGGTGCACATGCTCCACAGAGCAATTCACCACCCAGTTCACGACGGGGTAACAATAATAAGCCAAGTAACAAACCTAACCCTAACAATAAAACTAACAACCAACAGGGTGAGCAATCTCAAAAACGCAATAACGACCGTGAATGTTTTGGGTGTGGCAATAAAGGTCATTTGATAAAGGACTGTCCGTCCGTCCCTCATTTTGATAGAAGTAAGGCAAACTCGAAAAAAGAAAATCCATCCTCTGGAGTTACAATTACAGACAGGGTAGACGGTACAGTGGCAGTACGTCATTTAAACTCAGCACTTATGCTGAGAGTTGAAATTAAAATCAGAAGTAAAGTGGTAAATGCCATAATTGATACCGGATCTGAAGTAACAGTATTTTCGGACAAAATTTTTGATACATTTGACCAAAAGCCTGAGATTGTCCGAGAAACCATCATGCATGGTGCTGGACGTGGCATGAATATGACCTCAAAGATTACAAAACCTGTCAAAATGAGAATCGCAGGTTTAACATTCAGACATGAATTGCATGTAGCACCCTTGGACTGCGATATGCTTTTGGGTCTTGACTTCATGAGCAGACATAATGTATCACTAAATCTTGGTAAAAATGTGCTGTATATACAAGGTAGAAAAGTAAATGCTACTTATGGACGACAGGTCCAAACAACAGAACCAGTTGTTAGGAGAGTAACCATTTCGGAAAAAACAGTGGTACCACCTAATTCAGCAATGAGGTTAACATGTGATGCTACATCCATACAGAGTGACTTTGTAATTGAGGCAGTGAAGGCCCAACCACTGTTAATGCCAAGAACTGTATGTACCGGCGGGCAAACACCAGCCATTTGTCTGGTGAACTTCGGCGACAATTATGTCACCCTGAAAAAGGGGGAGATTATTGGACATGCGGAAGAAGTTACAGTGATAACTTCATTACCTGAACCCAGAGACAAACAGGTGAATATTGTAACAAGTTCAAATCAGAGAAAACTCCCTGATCATTTACATGATTTGTACAAGAGGCCATGTAGAGAGTTATCAGAATCTGAGAAACAACAAGTATATGATATGCTGTGTGACTATCAAGATGCTTTTGCCACCCATGATTATGACCTTGGCAATTTTACTGAAATAGAACACTGTATTGATACTGGTTCAGCAAAGCCAATTAAGCAACGCATGAGGCGTACCCCAGCATGCTTTGTTGATGAGGAGGAGGCTCATCTAAAAAAGATGATAGGTGCTGAAGTCATTCAACCCTCGATACCTGAGTGGACCCCTGCACAAGTGCTTTTCAGTAAAGGGGAGGGGGGAGAGAAGAAATTAAGCCATCAAATGGACATCGTTCAGCCCAGTGGTAAACCGTCTGTTTTCTGTTTTACAGATATGGCTGAACATGATAACAAGGAAGCTATGAAAGACCAATTTGAAGAAATTGAAGAAACTGAATCTTCCCTTTCCAGCACTGACGCTGGAAGTGATTTCAGTTACCGCAGTGATGCCACAGTCATTCTACAGACTGAGTCCGATACTGACTGTGAAGAACCGGGAGTGGTTCGACCTTGGAGTCTTCAGGTAACGGCTAGAGGCCGTAGTTTGGAAATGCATGTAAACCAATTGGAAAGTTTGGCCACCATGGGGACGGTGGAAGTCCAACGTTGCAGGCCTGAGACATCTGATAGGTCCACATCAACGGACGATTCTGTTGATGGCCAGCCAGAGGTGGCTGGATCCAGCTTGGACAGTAGGGGCCCAGCGGAGCCGTTTGCTCCCTGTGGTAAGACGGTAGAGAACACCCTGCCCAAGCGTCCACCGAGAAAACGGAGGAGGTAACCTACCAGTCCTTAGGCTGGTAACCTCATTTGTAAATATTGGACAGAAAGTGTGACCGAGGACAGGTTCACACTAAGATATATATATCCTTAAGGTATAAGGACGATCAAGAGGTGATCAGTTTAGTTCTTTTTCGTTTTTATTGGATATTCCCTCAGTGAGGAAAGTTTTATGTGTATATATAGGTGTAAATATCCAATCCGTAGAGTTAGATTATTGGAAATTCGGGGGGGGATTAATGAATTCGAGATATACATTTCCCGACAAGTTTTCGTAATTTAACTAATTGTGAGTTTAAGTCGTCTGGAGAGGTCCGTTTGACTGTTCACAGACCGTCTGTCTGTGTTAGAGAAGTTGAGTTACACTTGTGATGTTATAGTTTTGCTAAGAGACTTGAGTTATGTTTTTATTGGAAATTTAGGATATGTCCTTATGCTATATTTTTGGCCTATACACTAGAGGTAGTGTTGGATCATGAGAAGATTCCTTTTTTATTGTTTATGGCCTACACCCTAGGTAGTGAGACCTAGTGTGGGATCTTGTGAAGATTACCTTTAATAATTCAGGTTCGAATCTGTGTTTAGTAGAATTCTGGATTTCATGATTATTAGCATATTTTTCCAATTGTCTCTTTCGAGGGCAAATCTATATCGACAGTCTGTATGAGCGGGAACAGTAATATAGAGTCCCGGGATTAAGGGGTTATAGGAATAATTAATTTTTTTCCCTTACATTTTTGGGAAACCCCCTTTATTCTGTTAATTTTCCCTTTTGACGTGGCTTAGTCAGGGTTAAAACCCTTCCTTTTCAAAATGGGGGAGTGTGGTAAAATAGCACGTCATACGGGGGTTCCCCAGTTAGGTACCATTACATCTATGGTGGATGCCGAGAACTCCCGAAGTACTCTATACCGGGGATGGATGGTGACACCAGAGGGATCCCGGTTTTCCCGCTAAGTAACCAGTCAAGCAGAACCCCCAAGTGATAAGGACCACGAGGAGTCTGCATTCCTGCGGATGACACCAAGAAGGACAGGTATATATCCCATTCATTCAGTGTATTATCTTAATCCACGTATTTTCGGGGAAGGGTAGAATTCTCTGGGCCTAGCAAACCCCTGGTATAGAGAATTCCTGTGGCAATATTGCAGGACGCAGGGACCCAATATTTGCCCAACTGAAGCTCCGTTGTTATTCCAAAGGGTTATAATTAATGGCAGCGAGTTTCACCACATTCATTTTCATCTCAACTACGGGCCAAACAAGTAAATATTTGTTGATTTCATACCGTGCACAGGCAAGAACCAACTTGATATTCAAATATATCGTAGATTTTTATTCATTTGATGAAATGTGTGAGTATGAAGCTGGTTCTTAGGTGTGTACGTAGTACATTTCATGGAAATTTGAAGGATTTTCATCAATATTTGCTGGAAATGGTGTATTTGGTCGAGTAAACGTCACGCTGGTGACGTCACATACTTGCTTAAAGCAAAAACTAACTTTTGAATTCTGAAGTGTTTATTTCAGACAACATTTCAGTAAAAAAGGAAGTATATGCGTAGAGACTTTATTTTCTTGAACTCTATGGGCCAAATATAGCTCTTATCACCCCTACTCCAAATTTCTGTAAAATAAGTGAGAACAGAACAGTCAATCCAAAAACGAACAATTCAAGGACAATGGCAACATCGGAAACAAAAAGAAACAGACACAACACGTGCACGGCACACAAAAGAAAAAAGAAGATACACACACAAATATCAAAATAATATAAAGGAAGTTAAATTTTTAGCCTAAAATAAAAATCAAAATAAATAAATAAATAATAAAAAAAACTATGATAAATAAATAAATAAATAAAATCACACTCGTATTTAAAAGAACATTGAGTTAGACAAAGGTATGTTACCAACAACTTGAAGTTATGATAACAGAAGTTTTAACTTGTGGACAGCTCTAGCATAACTGTTTCCCAGATGACTTTACAACTTAAGTTAGGAAAAAGAAGGGAAAGGGGGAATGTGTGAAAGAGACAACGACCCAAAGGGGAGTCATAAATAATTTTAATAAATTTTAATGTTAATTAATTCTAATTAATTTTGATAAGTAATAATAAAGTTGTTTTTCCTCTACTGAATTTGACTTTACTACCATAATTGACATGTTCAACACTGTAGAAGCAGGAGATGCTTAGTCTTCAGATGCACAAGATCTCACCCATGGTTTTTTTATTGGGTTCGTGTTGTTGTTCATTTGTGTATGTGTGCGTCTTCATTTTTCTTTTTTTGTGTCGTACTCATGTGATATCTTTGTTTCTTGGTGTTTTTTATCATGCCATTGTGCTTTGCTTCTCACTTATTTTTAAAAAAATCACAGTCATTCAATATTACAATACGCCATTATCTGTTATTTTTAACATCACAGTAGGCTTATATAAAATATGAGTTTTAGCCCTTTTTAAAAGATTTGACCTAAGTGATCTACCAGGAGTATAAGGTTGTATCAGTTCTTCTAAAACAACGACAGTAGAATATTGAAGGAACAAAGGAGTGAAATTTACAAAAATCGAAGTCCAAAGGCATGGCCAACATGAGTTAAACACAGAAAACAATGACGTTAGACACAAAACAATGACAGATACAAAGCACAGAAATAGAAATCACAACATTCAAAACAAAGCACTCACAGTGTGAACTCCAGTGAAACAGGGTGACATCAGGTGCTCCGGAAGGGTAAGCATGTCCTGCTCTGTTAACAGCACCCGTCACAATGTGAGTGGGTCAATCCAGGAAAATGTTAAAATCGGTAGTCAAATCCGGGAAGACGTGAATCTAGCTGAAAATGTCCACTTTCATTTGGGATACTGACACGTCATATCTTTCGATGATGTTATGGTGACGGCCATGGAATTTCTTGAGGGATGAAATTTTTTGGGACAGTGGTTTTGCTGTGTTAAATACTGAGGTGCTTTGCCATGTAAGAGACATTCACCTGCTGACCTAAGTGATCTACCAGGAGTATGAGGTTGTATCAGTTCTTCCAAATATTGAGGTGCTTTTCTGTGTAAGAGACATTCACCTGCTGGTCTAACAAAACAAAGGCAGTAGAATACCGAAGGAATAAAGCACAAGATTACACAAATCAAAGTCCAGAGACAACAAGACAAAGGAAAGAACACCAGAAGACGGAGACCAAAGACACCACATGCCCACAAAACACACGAACATTACATATATAACACAAAAAAAAACTAAAGCACTAACAGTTCCATACTCAAAGTATAATTGATCTACAAGCAATATAAGGTTGTATCAGCTCTTCCAAATATTGAGGTGCTTTTCCGTGTAATATTTTAAAAACATGAAGTGAAAGTTTTAAGTCAGATGTTCCTTTCACAGGGAGCCGATGTAGGTTTTCAGGACAGGTGTTATCGAGTCAAATCTTGCTGTCGTGTTCTGAATGCGTTCAAGTCTTGATATTACTGTTAAAAGGATGTTAAACAGGAAGGTTATCTTTTTATTTCCGTTTCCGTGCATTGTGGCTGTCGCACGTCCTGGTTTTGTCTTTGTTTCTCTCTGTTGCCGTTTTTGCAATGTCTTTGGACTTCGATTTTTGTAGTCATCGCTTCCCTTGCTCCTTTGGTGTTCTACTGCCGTTGTTTCAGTGCAATTTCCAATCAAAACATTTGGAAAACCACCACTTGATAAAGCTTTATTTTGCTCGTCACTCTGTTTTCAAGAGAAAATAACATTTTTAGCATTGTAAATCAAAGGAAAGCCTAAAGTGGGCAAGTATTCTAAAAGATATATGCAACAGGTACCATTTAAGGATTGTGCAAATATTACGATAAGGTACAAAAAATATCAACATTTACCAATTTTACAGTCTGATTGCATCAGCTGAATTTTAAAAACTGCAAGATTGGTTTAGCAATCAATGTTACCAATTCGGTAGATTGGAAGGACAATAACAACTAAAGAGGTAAAGCATAGTAATAGAATGTAAAATATCATAGGCCGTATAAATATTACACGATATATCGATCTAAATTTGACTAAAATGTAGGTAAAAATGGCCAGAACTCTGTTAAAACCGGGTCGAGAAGGGCTATCATTCTGACATCACAAATATCCAGCTGCATAAACTTTAATAGATGTTAATGTGGTCAAAAGTGAGTCACTGCATGCATTTATAATTTTAAACTGATGTACTAGTATATGAAAATAATTTGTTATATGGCCATTACTTTTAGATAAAAACGAATTGCATTTCAATCTTCTGTTCCCCGAAAAATAT
>MJUU01051499.1:4334-15884 GCA_002080025.1 Modiolus philippinarum | reverse complement strand
ATACAGTAGAATACCTGTGACAGTTTTACTATGCATATTTTCACAAATGCATAAGTAATTCATATTTGTATATTTGGTACATTTTAAACAAGTATTTAAAATGGAGTAATTGATTGGCGTAAATGGTGTAAATATACACGAGACACAATATAAACAATATCTTTATTTTAATACAGACAAATACAAGGAAATACATTATTTTCTTAGTTATTATATATAGTAATATATTTTTAGGTGAATTAATTTAAACAGTAGACTAAGTATTGTTATTGTTATATATTACAGGGTATTTTTTCCTATGTCTAGCATTGAAAATAAAGAATCCATTAGACCCTGAGATAGTGTTTGCATTTATTATATCGGCCAGATGAAGCCCGATTACACTATTAAAGATACGAAGAATCTATAAAGAAGATAAATTGTTCAGCTCAATATGGCCGACAAAATGGGGTCAAGGTCAAAGGTCAAGGTCCTTAGCAACAACGTTATTTGCCATAAAAGTCCTTAGGAACCACAGGCAAAAAGTTTCGTAATGTTGCAATGAGGAAATGAATGACATTGCCAACCGGAAGTGACTTTCCTGTCCTTAGCAAGAAGCTAATTTTTCGAAAAAGTCCTTAGCAACCGTTGAGCAAAAGACTAATAAAGATCAGAACTTTTGTTTACAATACATTTTGAACTGAAATAGACAACAAAATCAAACTCAAACATGTGATCATGGTATCAAGGTCATCGATCAAGGTCATAGCCAAATTTTAGAGTTTTTTATGTTTAAAATCTTTTAAACAGAAATGGCTACTCTAATATATTGGAGACCTCCTTAGCAACATAATGAAATCCTTAGCAACCATATATTTTATAATATATCTTGGAAACTGTGATAGATAGTTGATAATATGTAATAAATAAAATTTGTATTTTATCAAGATCTACATTTAATATATTGGGTCAAAAATTATTGGACCAAGCGTTATGGACTTAGGATACGAAAACTGTTTTCCGGGTCCACAATTGAGGTTTCTTGTTATATCTCAAAAACTATAAGAGATAGAAAAAAACTTTGAATTGCGAAAATGTTCGGCTTTATATTACCTACAATATCACATTAAAATCAAAGTTCAAAGTCCTTAGCAACACAATGAAATCCTTAGCAACCATAGATTTTTTTCGTGATAAATGATTTAACCCGTAAACCCAAAGAGATGGCTAATGACATGTTATGGGGAAAATGTTCAGTTTTACAAAATACAACTTTGTTAACGATTAAATTTTTTTTGTTCAATGATTGAACTCGTAAACTGTAAGAGATGGCTGATGACATGTAATGAAGAAAATTTTTCTTGTTTCATCAAACCAAAACACTTATTACGAGACTTTGCTAAAAATTTTCTTCGGGTAGACCTACATTTGTTCTCTGAACAAATGACTTATATTTATAACTAAATTTCCCCGTTTGATCTCACAACATAATAGCATATTTAAGTATATTTTTATATACATTGCATAATAGGCGATTTTATCCTTCTTAATTAAATAGAGTATACTTAAATTTCATATGTACCAAATTACAATTCATAATTTATATTCAAAACTACCAAGGCGTGGGTTAGGCCGCTTTGGTGAGTTCGATTAAGTGTAAGAAACAAAAAGAAAAATTGATATTGCATGATTTTGAACCATACTAACTTTAACCATTTCGGTGAGTTCGACTGACTTGCTTCTGCCATTATTTACGATTTTGAGCCGTAACATGGCTAATTGTATTGTTATGTGAGTGTGAACTTGCGGGGGACGGGTCTGCCTTTCATGGTAGCGCGGAACTGCCGCGTCACATGGTTCATCTTGGTTGGTCTGAAACTCAGAAAGACTAATAAACCTAAAAACGGAGAATCAGGGTTCACAACCGACCCTGGTACCTGGCAACAACTATCAGTTAATATGGATTTAAATGGTTATAGTAACCGGAGGGACTGTCTTATTTTGTTATTTTACTTGAAATAATAATTTTACTGGTTTGGATTATCACAACATCACTGGTAGCTGAAATATAAAAAAACCTGGCGCTTACTGCTTTCTTCTTATATTAGCATGGCAGTACAAGCTCATAATGTAAGAACTCCTACATCTAAAACACAATTATTGTGGTATAAAAAAATCATATCTAATAATCATTTTGGCATCAACGTCTTCAACAACGAGACGGTGAAAAACAGCACTGGAAAAATAGCAGCTCCAAAATGTACAACATGTCCTCCTTCAAACAGTTAACACTAATTCCATTGAAGGTAACTATTAAATACAAAATTTCCTTTGGAAATTTTCTATAAAAAAACCCAAATTATCTTTATTTCCTGTTCCCAATTTTCCAATTAATAAACCTACTCCACTGAAAGCTGGAACAGGGACTTCTGTTTCAGCTTTAGCTAATTAAAGTTTCCCCGAGCCGTCAAAGTTAATTTGGACTCCCAAACTCCTGTATTTATCGTAATTGGAAACATTACCCAGTAAAGTAGAAGTGTTGCGAAAGACTTAACCGGGCACTAAAAAAAGTCCGCGAAAATATACCAATCCGTGTATATACAGCGTACCTACCTACGTTTACCTACGTTTGTTATGAACGCAAGAGCTGCTGCTCCTCTGTATTCATCTCTGTAGTCTCCATTCTTGTGATAACTTTGTCACTTCCTCTTATTGGTCCATATTCTGCTGTATAGTTATATTTTAAGGGATGGTTCTTCCAAAAACTGTCAAGTCTGTTTTCAAATGTTTTCACTTTGGTGGTTGATACAACATGATCAGGTAGGCTGTTCCATGTATCGACTACACGATTTATGAAGAAATATTTGCGGATATCAAGTTTGCATCTCTGTTTTTACTACTCTCATACTGTGTCCCGCCAAAAAATAAAAATCGAAAACGAAGCAATAAATCGAAAAAATACTAAAGGAAATACAGAAAATTTAATTGAGTGGATTATTCAGATAAAATGAATTTTTAACGATTTACTGGACGCATTGGTAGAAATGTGCCGAAAAATACTGATATTTGCATTCAGAAAGGATTCTTGAGGACGTTCTTCAGGATCACGCTGTTTGTAAAGAAGCACCAAAAGTTATCGGTAAGGGAATTTAATGTTTTATTTGAAATAATTTGACACCAAACACCACTGATTATACTTTTTTTACTTTACAAAGCAGATCTATCGATATCAGGATTATTGAAAACACCGACCTTGCATATCAAGTCAAAATATTCCCAAACCCGCCCCACTTGTAACGAAAGAAATTGATAAAGGATGACTATCAATATTGTTGTAAATTATAGTGTTTAACTCCAACATACTGACAAAAATCATACCAAAATTATTAGTATTCTTGACAGGAAGTTTTGATGTTGACGCTTTTCTGTGCTGTAATGCTGAGTAATTTTAATTTCTATTTCTTCAATTCACGGATTGTCAAGCCTCAAACGCCAGCGGCATAGCCTTGGATTATTGTTTTAATCCATTGAACATAAAATAATTCCAATAATGCCCCTTTCTCAATAAATTTCCATGTAAGTACCCCTGAAAAGAAGCGTTGAGGGGACTGTAATGGTGAGCACTACAGCTAATTATTTTTTATTTTTTCACTTCGTGGATTCTCAAGCCTCAAACGCTGGCGGCGAAGCCTTGGCTTATTACTCGGTCCTTAGGCTTTGAATTCAAGATTAAAGCCTTAGATTGTCAATTAAAATACCGTAATATTACGAAGCGATACAAAATGGCCGCCGTGTAGTATACAACTACATAGCAACGTAACAAGGTTCACGGAACATGCGCGTTCATTGTTATTTCACCTAACTTCCGCCGCCCAGTTAAGTAGATTCTACCCCAAAAAAACTATGCACTGGGTCTTTCCGCATATCCTTCATCCGGAATACACTATTGAGATACGGATCTTTCATCGTTTCTCTGTATTCTGGGAACTTTTTTATATCCAAGTTCGGCTTCTATATACTTTTCAACCTTTTCTTCGTATTTGGATTGATTTGCATTAGTGACTTTTTAACTATAATATTCCATGGTGATTCCCAGTCTGAGTCTTCTTCATCAGATCTTTCATCGATGGTATACTTTCTTCGGACATGTTGGAGTCCGTTTCCAATCTTGAATCTTGAATCTTGACATGTTAGAGTCCGTTTCCATATCCTGTTGTTTGTCCATCACTTGCTCTATATTATGACGTGATTGCTTGTGACGCAGAAGATTGAATTGTCGATTGGATTGATAATTACAGCTATTTCAAAGGTACACTCCAGAGGTCTTCACCCCTTGAGATTCGTTGCGCAAATGAGGAAACTTTAATTAACGAAGCTTTAAATACCAGACTCACTAGTACATTTTTGTCAGTGCTGGCGTGCTCATTTCACTATATTGCTGCTGCTACTACTGCTGTTGATGATGACGTCATATCACTAAAAATAGTGTAAGTCTGCTGCTGCTGCTGGTGCTGGTGGTGTATATTCTTAAAAATAGATTGTCTTGTTTAAAGTGTTCTATCTGTAAAATAAGAGAAATGCATGGAACTCCTTAGAGACAGAACACTGATTTCCATAACAAGACAATATATTTTAAAGAATCTACACCACCACCAGCAGCAGCAGACTTACGCTATTTTCATCATCACAACAGCAGCAGAAATAAAAAGATATGAGGTCATCATCAACAACAGCAGCAGGAGCAGCAGTAGCAATTATACCTCATATCTGACGCAGCAGCAGCAATATAGTGAAATGAGCACGCGAGAACTGTCCAAAGAAAGTCATGTAAGTGAAGATTCTGAGTATACCATCGATGAAAGATCTGATGAAGAATACTCAGACTGGCAATCACCATGGAATATTATAGTAAACAAAGTCACTAATGCAAATCAGTCCAAATACGAAGAAAAGGTTTAAAAGTATAAGCCGGACATGAGGAGGATAAGGCACGAAAACTTGGATATAAAAAATGTTCCCAGAATACAGGGAAACGATGAAAGATGCGTATTTCAATAGTTTATTCTGGATGAAGGATATGCAGAAAGACCCAATACTAATAGATTGAAATTTAATGGTATTCGGTCAAACATTTGCCAAAAAGAATATTGAATTTGCCATTTATTAACCAAATTTATAATCTGCAGGAACCGATTCCAAAACCGGAGGTTGATATGACGCTGCATAACAACAATACACAAAATTCATAACAAACTTGTAATTCAGGGGGATTTGATTTTTAACCGGAATTTTATATGATGTTGAACAACTACAACAAACAAACAAACAAAAAAGCAACAACACATAAGAATTCCTATTTTTGACATATTATTTTCAGATATAAAATAAGGAAGTGGAAAAAAGTTCATGGTTATATGGGACAAGACAGAAAAAATGTGTTATTTAGGTTCTTGGTTTTGTGAAGATATTAAAATAATTATCTTTCATGACTATGGGCTTAGAGAATGTATAATGTCAACAATCAGTGCACATTTCAAGCTGGAATTTCGCATAGCGGATTGTGTGATGAAAATGTGAATGGATTCAAAGCAAATAATAGATTTCATACACGGAATGTGAACTACAGTGACAAATCATTGAGAAAAGCAACACGGAATTCACGGAAATGGATTCCATAGGTCAGGTAAGATTATCTTAATTAGGGGAAAATAGGTTTATTGATATATACAAATTTTGTCAATACTAACGCAGGTATCGACAACACTTCGTGTTCCCATGGCAACGCTCCGCCACGACGGCTCCACCGACCAATAGGGTAAGGGGTATTACGGAGAGATCGGCAACACTTCGTGTCCTATCGGAACACTTAGTGTTCCTATGGCAACGCTCCACCGCAAATGCTAAGTGAACTGTCCCTCTTATAGAATTTTTTTTAAATGCACAAGTATATCAGTTTCGTTTGAAATAAAGCAAACAGAGAAGAAAAGTCTCCTTTAACAAACCTAAAGATCTTTTTTTTTAAAAGATTGAACCAATTTCTTGTATCTGAATACCAGAAAGATTATCTAATTATAATATGGTACTTTATACTAAGCTATGGCATACGATAAAATCATTTTTTTGGCAGAGATTTTACTAAACGGTCTTTTTTACCTAGTAAAACTGGAATGAAACTTTTATCAAAAACGGTCTTTTTAACATAGTAAAACTGAAAAAAAATTTTTACTACACTACAGAAGAAAATCTTTGAATACTATTTCGGGATGTCGAGTTTCGACAATATCATATAAAACATACAAAAATCATATAGCATTACAGTTGACAGCTTATTTTAGTCTAGTCATTTTATGGTTTGACCTCAAACTAATTGCAACAGAAATGATATTTACGGGAAAAAATCAAGAAACTGTTGTAGTACATCACATTAAAAATCGCAAAAAATCGAAGTGGGGGAAAGTCGTCAAATAACGAAAATAAAATACAACATTTCATCTCCTGAGGTTATGGTATTCATGGCGACCGTAGACACAAAAGAGTTTACAAGGGAGATAATGCATTAAAACAAACAGCAGACAATGCTTCTTATTTTATATAATTTATTGTTATAAGTAGAAGTTTAACATAAAAATTATGAAATTAAAACCTTTTACTTATTATTAAAGCAATACACATGCTGTGCTTAGGTAAAATTAGTGCAAAATACAAACGATTTGTTTGACATTGCCAATCTACAGTGACAAGCCAAGATGGCTAAAATTCCAGCTCGAAACACAAGTAAAGCTCATATTGTCCAATAATCATGCAAAAATGAATATATAAACACAAACAGACAACAAAACACATATTCTATGCTAAATATTCGCATACTGACGAACAAAAAAAAAACTATGAACAGCCATTACAGCCATAATACGATCAATATAAATATTGTTGAAAAATGGATTTTTGATGATTCACACGTCACTGTAGAGTGAATATAATATGAAAATTTGAACAATAACTTTGTCTGGCGAATGAGGAAAAGTATGGAAGCCAATACAGCAATAAATGACTAATTACGAAAGTTACACCTAAACGTTAAATTTAGATTGTACGGGTCTCAAAACTCTTACTGATAGACTTCGAATCTTCTTATATTTTCATGACTTACACTTTGTTGATAGGGGATACAAAAAATTAAATCAAAATTGGGGGTTACCGGACCTTATGATCATGAAATCAGTCATGTAGAAATCTGCTGGTCTTGTTGAAATGAAAAGGGAAGATTTGCGAATTTTAACAAAATTTTAATACATTTTAGTTATATCAGATATATATCTATATATTCTAGGTAAATTATTAGCTATTATACTTGCCTTTGATTTGCATGGAAAAAATGGGGGTCAACAAATCTATTTGTGAATAAATGGCGAAATACCTCTATTATTTCTTTACAAATTATCTCCACTTCATAGAAAAAAGGTATTCCCTTCTTAACTTGATTGATTAATTGATTGATTGATTGGTTTGTTGGTTGGTTGTTTGGTAAGTTGGTAAATTGGTTGATGTTGAACACCAAGTTTAGTGTTAGATATTTCAGTTAGATCATGGCGTTAACTGTGAAACAGATGATTTCCCCATTACCGACTTTGTTTCCATTCTTTAAAATTTTCACTCAATCAAGTTCACGTGACACCAGACAAGTTGTTACATTTACCGAAGAAACCCTTAATCAGCATCTTGACATATGAAATCTATTAAGATATCAAACAAAATAAATAGACACAGATGGGTAATACTATTTTGATATAGCTCACCAAAGATGAAACAGTACAGATCAAAAGAAATTATTTTTATCTCGAAGCGATGAAATGGCTGGAGAGATGTTAATATGACAAGAAAAAATTACGTGAGGCTTCAAGCCTATTTACAGCTCTAAAAGATATTCTTCGTGCTTCCGATAAAATATAGTGCGCAAGTTTCTTTCAAAATCGTATATACATTGTGTTTTTAAGTTATATTTCTTCATTTTCTTGAGTTGAATACAGTATTGTTTTATTAAATTGAAAACCTTAAGCATGTTTATCAAATTGCTTGTTTTTTTATATTGCGTCTCGGATCAACGAACCTGTCGCGCAGTAATTTGTCAAAGATGAAAATAACATTTGTTTACCTGTGACAGTGTATTGCATATATTTTTAGCAATGAATTTGACATGCGAAATCACACAATCCGAATATTTTCACGTATTACGGACTACTTTATAATACATGCAGACGTATGCAGCAGTTCTTTGAATGACTACGTAGTTTTGCCACGTGTAGATTTTCAGGTCCTTTCAGGGCTTCGAGATTCAGCTCCATCGGAGCTTTGATTGCATCTTGGTTGGTTTATGTTGGAAACCGGTATTATCTATTCTGGAGTTGCTCCCCTTTGCATAAGCTTCTTAGATAGAGGTTCTCATCTTACTCATCTTTGATAAGTCTTATGGGGTTAAGGTTAACCCTAACCCGCATCCATGACATGATAAACATGAATGTAGCGTTGCTCGAGTCATCCAGCAATGAATTCCGCTTAAACTGGCGCTAGGGGCCATCTTGAACTTACTTTGAGGTATGAGCATAGCTCATTGTTGAAGGCCTCATGGTCACTTCAAGATGAAGAACAACAATAAAAGCGTTGTTCCATTGCTTGTTTTCCCACTTATTTGTGGAGATTTTGTCTCATTTGCTTTTACTCCATATCCCTTCATTGCTTATTATGTATTGATTTAATGATTCGAAAGATTGAGTTAATAAATACAAATGTGAATTAAAAAAATTTCAAAGTCTGAAAAGTCTGGCAAATAGTCTATTATGGTAATTTAGGAAATCAAAAAGTCGTATAAAATAGAAAAGTCAAGTACAAATAAAACAAATTTCTAAAACAACCCTCTGCTTGTTGATAGATCACTATATTAGACACTGTATGTATATACTTGCATTTGTATGTTACAAATGTCTTTGAACCAGATATTTGGCACAGTATAAACCAATGCTGTGCAGCAGACCGCCACGTCTCAGATTTCGGTCAATCACCCATAAGAACAATCTTGAGTGAAATCATGTTCCAGTGATATCCCAATAATGTTGTGATCTTTCAAGATATTTCGACACAGAGGCTAAGAGATGGGGAATAAATAACATATCATGTAACAGCTATGCCTAAAATATCGAAATTCGTGCATAACTTTTGATAGTATACGGTCTGTAAGCCTTATGAAGATGAAAATTTGAAATGCAATATTTCTTTGATCTTTTCGACATTTCGATAATTGTATATTGCTAACACAAAGAAAAAAACATGTAGCAAATTATTGAAAATTCAAGGTTTTTCTCGTTCAATGGCGGATCCAGAGAGGAATTGTATGGGTTGGACCCATTTACGAAAAAAAAATCACAACTTGTACAGATATTAGGTAAAATATTGACAGAAATTTGAATGAACTCTAAACAGGAAAAGAAAATAGGTGAATGTTTATACCGTAATATGTCCTCTGACTGAGAATTGTTGGTAGCTGTAACTTTATATATGTGGTCTAATGTTAATGTGTTTAGTAAGAGCCATGGTCATGAATTTGAGGTACTGAAATAATGATGAACATGCTGCATTTGAGTCGAGCCATTACCGTAGAATTTTAGAGGGTTTAGTCACTATCACTACACAACAACATGTACTTAAATTATAATGGCGTTTAGCAAAAATCACAAACATTGACTTTTTTCTTTTATTGTAACGCCACAGTGGAAGATTTGTTGTATGGCAATACGTTCAGTACGACTTATTGTACAATTATTGTCATCTCAAAAACTTTAGAAAAGTGCACGGGGTTGAAGACAAGGCGATATTTTCCCCAGAAATTCTTATGTTTATTCTTTAAAAATCTTGAAATGAAGAGATGGAATGAGATTTTAAAACGACTAAATATATATCTAAAATGATACATTCTTCGGCTTAATATATACAAGATTTCAAACATAAACGATAGTGAATGTCTGATTTTGTTGACGTCACAGCAGTACGTGATTGGTACATTTGTACACAGGAAATGTGAGAACGGAGCACAGGGACTTGCTCGTGGCCTAGAAAAAACTGTTAACTATCAAATATGAATCTCGGAGAGAGATTCATATTTGAAAGTAAGCAATTTTTTTTCTAGGCCGGGAGCAAGTCCCTGTGAACGTACTTATTCGATTACCCTGTCATAGTTTCCAGTTTCCCGTGATTTTTCTTTTTAAAAACACAATAGTACCAAAAAATTATAAGAATTCAATTTTAAATATTTGATTTTTTACTTAAATGGTCATAACAACTCATTTATTAAACAAATAATTTAAAATATTTTCCCTAACCTTTGACTTGTGGATTTTTCTGCGTTTTCCAGTTTTCTGCGATTTTTCCTCCAAAACCCAAATTTTACCCAAAAATTGTGAAAATTCAATTTTGAATATTTGAATTTGTACTTATATGTTCATAACAACTCATTAATTAAAAGAATATTTTCTCTTACCTTTGACTTGTGGATTTTTCTGCAATTTCCAGTTTTCTGCAATATTTCTTTAAAAACCCAAATTTTTACCCCAAAAGTGTTAAAATTCAATTTTAAATATTTGAATTTGTACTTATATGTTCATAACAACTCATTAATTAAACAAATATTTTAAAAATATTTTCTCTAACCTTTCACTTGTGGATTTTTCTGCAATTTCCAGTTTTCTGCAATTTTTCTTTAAAAAAACACATTTTTACCCCCAAAATGTGAATATTTTATTTGATTTTTTCACCAAGTATTTATATTTTCATTACTACTCTTCGAGTTAAACAAATATTTTTAAAATGTATTTCCTTAGTACTGACCAGTGGATTATTTCAACAATTTCCAGTTTTTAGCGATTTTTCTTCAGAAAACGACATTTTTACCCCAAAATGGACAATTTCCCATTTGAATATGGTGTGCGATTTTTTACATGTTAAAGGCAATAAACAAATAAACAAATAAACATAAAATACTTTCTGTTGCAATTAGTTTGAGGTTTGGTCAAATTTGAGCTAGATTGACTGGACTATTTGGGACATCAATACCAATTGCTAACATATTTGGATGCAGTCCTAGTTTGCAGACCAACGGACTTGGCATGTATTGTAACATACACAACTAAATTGGCTCAGTAAAGCAGACCACTAAAATAAACTTTGTTGCTTACTGTTGACACAAGTTTGAAGACGTTATTCACTACCTTTTTGATTGTCATCAGAAGCTATACTGACCCTCTCTAGATCCGAGCTTTAAATGTTCGATTGAAGAGAATAAAGTTCTTTTAACCATACTGCATTGGAAAAAATTATTACATATAAGAAAACGGTGAGCTAAAGTTCACTTATTTTGTTGATAAGTTGTGTTTATTTATAAAACCTTTCTGAGCCTATAACGGTACAATATTTCATTGTCTTTCCATTTCACTTTCTATAACTCCACCTAATATCACATATACATGCAAGGTGTCTATTGCATTATATACAGAATCACGAGTCATAGATGGTTTTTATCTTTTC
>MJUU01051492.1:62673-111212 GCA_002080025.1 Modiolus philippinarum | reverse complement strand
AAAATTTTATTCATCATATCCTTTCGAAGGAGTTTTATCTTTTGCAAAACACACCTTTAATGAATTTTAACATATTTAAGGCTTGAAAAGTTAGATGTTTAGAGTGCCGTTTAATATCTGTCTATAAAAATGACCAAAACAATTTAAATATTTTGAAAATTTATTCATCATATCCTTTCAAAGGAGTTTTATCTTTTGCGAAACACAATTTTAATGAATTTTAACATAATTAAGGCTTGAAAAGTTAGATTTTTAGAGTGCGGTTTAAACTCTGTCTATAAAAATGACCAAAACAATTTAAATATTTTGAAAATTTTATCCATCATATCCCTTCGAAGGAGTTTTAACTTTTGCGAAACACAATTTTAATGAATTTTAACATATTTAACGCTTGAAAAGTTAGATTTTTACTTTGTCTATAAAAATGACCAAAACAATTTAAATATTTTGAAAATTTTATTCATCATATCCTTTTGAAGGAGTTTTATCTTTTGCAAAACACAATTTCAACAAATTTCAGCATGTTTAAGGTTGAAAGTAAGATTTTCAGTCTGCGGTTTAAACTCAGTCAATGGAAATGACCAAAACAATTTAAATATTTTGAAAATTCTTTTCATCATATCCTTTTCAAGGAGTTTTATATTTTGTGAAGCACAATTTTAGTGAATTTAAGTATTCTTTTAGGTTGAAAGATCAGATTTTTGGTGTGCGGTTTAAACTCAATCTTAAAAAATGACCAAAACAATTCAGTTTTTTGAAAATTTTACTTCCATGCAATCCTTTAGCAGGAGTTCTTCATTTTGCGAATCACAATTTTAATAAATTTTAGCATATTTAAGGGTTGAAAAGTTAGATGCGTAGTCTGCAGTTTAAACTCAGTCTATAAAAATTGCAAATATTTGAAAATTTTAGTCATCATATCCTTTTGAAGGAGTTTGTTATTTTGCCAAACACAATTTTAATGAATTTTAGCATACTTAAGGGTTGAAAAGTCAGATTTTTAGTGTGCAGTTTAAACTTTGTCTATAAAAATGACCAAAACAATTGAAATTTTTGGAAAATTTTATTCATAAAATCCTTTTGAAGGAGTTTTATCTTTTGCGAAACACAATTTTAATGAATTTTAACATATTTAAGGCTTGAAAAGTTAGATTTTTAGAGTGCGGTTTAAACTCTGTCTATAAAATTGACCAAAACAATTGAATATTTTTAAAATTTTATTCATCATATCCTTTCGAGGGAGTTTTATTTTTTGAAAAACACAATTTTAATGAATTTTAACATATTTAGGGCTTGAAAAGTTAGATATTTAGTCTCCAGTTTAAACTCTGTCTATAAACATGACCAAAACTATTTAAATTTTTTGAAAATTTTATTCATCATATCCTTTCGAAGGAGTTTTATCTTTTCGGATACACAATTTCAACAAATTTCAGCAGATTGAAGTTTGAAAAAATTTATTTAAGTGTGCAGTTTATACTGTGTCTATAAAAATAACCAAAAAAATTTAGATATTTCGAAAATTTTATTCATCATATCCTTTCGAAGGAGTTTTATCTTTTGCGAAGCACAATTTTAATGAATTTTAATACATTTAAGGCTTGAAAAGTTAGATTTCTAGTGTGCGGTTTAAACTCTGTCTAAAAAAATGACCAAAACAATTTAAATTTTTTGAAAATTTTAGTCATCATATTCTTTTCGAAGATTTTTTTAGTTTCATGAATCCAGGTACTATACAATGTAATGTATAGTCCCTGATGAATCACAATTTAAATAAATTTTAGCATATTTATTGGTGAAAAGAAGGATTTCCCAGTCTTTCGTAACTGAATGCGTCAAATCATTTGTTTTGTTTTGTTTTGTTTTTTTTGTCATTCAGTTTTTGTTTCGCTGTTATTTGCATTCCTGTTATTGTCTAACAATTAACGTTTAACCAATTGTATAAATTATTTCAATATATTTTTTTTATCAAATTAAAATGTCTATTTTCGACGATTGGTCAAATCAGATGTGCTTCCAAATTTTAATGCATTCGAACAAACTGTATTATATACTGTGCATTTCCTACGTACAAGCAGAAACATCAAGTAAATATAATATTAACCTTAACGTACGGACTAAATATACCTAGGGTGTTATAATAATTTTTTTTATATATTCATTTTTGTGATGAAACGAAATTATCATTTTGCAAAATGTATTAACTTGAAAGATGACGTAAGGCTATCAATCAGTCATTTACGGATAGGACCGATCAATCATCCGTCAGTCACGTAATTTACGTATTGTATCCGTCAAATACGTGAATTACTTTTCCTATCTGTCAGACTTTGACGGATTGTTGACTGATCGATCTCTGTTCGATGACTGATCGTTGACGGCTGACGGATTGCTTAATGATTGCTCTTTTAGTAACGGCTACTGAAGCAAGGAATGTATACCTTAGACACTCAGACATTTGGTTTTTGTTCTTTTTTTTTTTTTGTTTTCTTTTTTGTTTTGTTTTGTTTTGTTTTGTTTTTTGTGTGTATTTTTTTTTCTTTTACTACAAATTAAAAAAAAATCAAAAACCTTTGATACATCTTTAAAAGTGTTATTATAAATAAACTTAATTCGAGGTTTATCCTTTGAAATAAACGGTTCTATAAGCAGATACAGAATCACCCCATTCATATTTTTATATTGGCCACAAGAAATGAAAGATGCAAGTTGTTCACTACAAAACTCGGGACAAGTTCAATTTGTTGTGTGCAGAGGTCCAAGAGGATCTGGATTTATGCCCCTTGAAACTTTGAAATTTGCAAATTCTTCAACTTAATAATTCTGAACAAAATTGCAAACAGTCTTCAGACAAGCTCATTGTTGATTCCGGCTTAACAAAATTGCATGTCTTCCAAGTTGCAATGGAAGCGGCATTATCTTTAGAATTTGTAGAAGTTTTTTCATGCCTCCGCGACGTTAAGTCGGGAATAGTGTTTTTCACTTGTCCATCCGTTCATTAGTTTGTCCATCCGCCAGTCCGTTTGCTTATCGTGTTTAGCAGGCGAGGTATCATGTGTTTTACAGACACAAAAATTGGCAAAATTGGGGGTATGCCATCGTCTAGTTTGTCAGAGAAGTTTGCAAATTTTGCACAAAAATACATGTCTGGATAACATGTAATGCACCATTACTTTTTAGTTCTAATAGCATATCACTCAAAAAAAAATAAAATACTTAATAATTGAATATTACTTAAAATAAGTATTAGTTTTACTATCTAATTACTAGAAATTACTAGGCAATTACTTACTATTACTTACAATTACTTATGATTTACTCAAATTTTAAAAGACAGCATCAGTAAGTAAATTAATTACTGAAATGTATTGTTTTTGTTAAAAAAAATTACTCAAGTCTTACATATTACTTAGTAATACTTTTACTATGAACATGACGTAGACATATGCAAGTATTTGTTTTACTTATATAAAGAAAAGCAAACCTTTGAAGTAAAATAATTACTTAAATGATTGTTTAAATTTAAATAAATACTATGTAATCTTTTGAGTAAAATTTAATTAAAAATCATTTGAATTATTAAAAAAAATAACCTAATATTCCTTTTATTAGAAATATGAAATTGCACTTCCCTCAAAGATAGGCATCCGTTTGTTTATTTCACAGCCATGGTTTACTTTTATCTATGAACAGGTTATTTCAATTATCTAAAAGCTTTATATATGCCAATGTTTTTGATAGGTTGATTATACTTAAGTAGCTGTTTCTTATCCAGTCAGCGTCAACCTCTTATCTGAGGTTGTGGCGCCAAAAGGATAACAATGGAGGATGACTGTATTGTAGCTCTATTATGTTTTAATTTGGCAATTGAATGTAAAAATAATTGCGATATTAAGATGTTGCAATGATTTATTACAATCAATTGTCAGTTAATTGTTACGTTGATACAACTGTTCAACCATTTGAAAAATAACTCGAGACAGCATGGTCATAGTCTCATGGTCTTGCCAATTAAGTTGGAGTAGACCCGAGTCACCTGACTCTTGGACAGTTTATGTGATCTTAGACTCTGTTCTGAATTCTGAAGGTAAGATACATTACACGCATTAGACCTAAATTAACACAAGATATCTTTTTCATAATTTATCAATCCCCCCTCCCCTACACAATTTCAAATCGTTTAGAAAAAATTGTACAATAAATTGCCATTTCTGATTTCAAATGATATTGTTATCAACAATGCAGAATTCAAGGTTTGTTCACTCTTCTTGGATGGCTTGACTAGTATGTGATCTGTGTACAAGATGTATATTGTCAGCATTTGTTCTTCTTGAATCTGCGTCATTTTGCACCGAATCGGTCGTTTCGCTCCTAACCCCTTCCACCCTTGATGCTTTCCCACTTATTCCCGTTTGTCCTGGGTTGTTTCGCTCCTAATTTATATATCGTTTTCAAAAAAAAACTGTTTCATTTATTTAATTGCTCAGAATCTGTTATTGGAGTACCGAGGATGTGCATTTTAAGAAATTGTTCACAGAAATTATAAATTTAAGTAATAAAATTTCAAGTAATACTGTAGATTAAAGTTACCTGCTATTCATTTATTTGAGCAATAATTTTTATACAATCCAAGTAAAACATTTTTGAGAAAATACATGCAGTTATTTTATTCACGTAATGATTTTTTATCTTTTTAAGTAATTTTCTAACAAAGTCTGAACAATTTTTAGTCATAATTTGAATAAAATTACTTGATTAAAGTATTTGTTTTGATAAATATTACATAGAATTTATCCATCTTAGTGAATGATTTACTTGCATCCTCTAAAAGAATTATATAATATTAAAATATAACTACCAACTAATTATTTTAGTATATATTGCTTCTTTTACTTAAATCAAGTGAAAATGCTACTTATGATTACAAAATACTAGTATTTGATTTAGCGCTAAATGCTAATTTTTAGGTAAAACAAATAACTTGGTAAAAGAATTACCAGTAGAAATTACTTAATTTGATAAAAGAATTACCAGTAGAAATTATTTAACCTGGTAAAAGAATTACCGGTAATACTTAACTTGATAAAAGAATTACCAGTAGAAATTACTTAACTTGGTAAAAGAATTACCAGTAATATTACTTAATTTGATAAAAAAATCACCAGTAGAAATTACTCAAGATGCTAATTATTTTCTTACCTATAGATTACTCACAAATTACTTGCAATTACTAGCAATTACTTGCAATTACTCAATTTTTGACAAACTTTTTTACTTATTATTTTACTTAAAATAAGTAAAACATTTCTTTTTATTTTAAGTAAAAGCAAGTAATATTTTTTTTGAGTGCAGGCAACTAAACTATGTGATGTTAGATGATTTCCAAATGGGCTTTGAAAATGATCATCTATTAAATATTGTCAAAAAGTAATTTCACCGTTATTTTCTTCTAGGACATTTGACAGATATTCTAAATCAACATTTTACGGCTACACCTTAGTTTCTCATGGGAGTATTTCACAAATACGGTACAGTGAGAAAAACAGACAATTGATATGATGCCTCTTGTTTGGGTATGAGGTTAAATAATTAAAACATTGAAACCTTTAATTTTTATAGTATAGTATCCTTTTATTAGGTCTCCTTTTGTCGTGATTTCATTTTTTATTGCAATAGTATTTTACCCTTTTTTATTACATTTTCTGTGTTGCGACTTCAAGATATGGTTAATTTTTGTTCTGCTTTACATTAAAATTCTGCTTATGCCATGATCAAGAGACCATCTTTGCTTTGAGTTTTTTATTGAAATTAAAACACTAAAATGACATCAAAAGAATGCTCTTATGGTTTTTGTTGATAAATGCAGATTCTTAGAAATTGCCCGACAAGTTAAGTCAATTTCTTAAAATCTAGTGAAAAAAATCAGTCATTTTGTAAAATTACTGCTTATTTTTAGACATTTTATAAAATGACTGAAATTGTAGGCATTTTACAAATTGCCTGATTTAAGAAAATGCCTGTAACATATAAATATCATGTAGAAACCTATAAATTCGGAGTTTCGTGTTGTCCAGGAATATAAACGAGTGGCACCTAATGATGTCATAGTTTTTATACGATGTGTCTGTGAATTTATACGATAATTGTTTTTATTTAATGGGTACCGTAGCTTTAATTACCGGAAAATTAAGAATTTTGTTACTGGAAAATACTAGATGAAATATAACAAAATTGTTTTAACTTCAAAATTAGATATTGTAGTGAGGCAACTTAAGGAATATAGCCAATTAAACGAATGATTGGATTTTTCCTGTTCTCATGTCGCATTTTATCTTAATTGCTGTATTTAAGGGGATAAACGAAGTTGTCATCCAGATTTTATGTTCTTGAAATTAGAAAACCCCTTCACAAGGAATTATCTTATTTATAAATGTGCACCACGTAGTAAACAATGCATTCAACTTTTACATCCAATAATTTTTCTTCCTACTAAATTTAGTGGTGATTGTCGAGCATCAATATAATGTTATATTCGTGTTGGATGTGAATTGTCGTAACTTTGGATTTATGATTTTAGAAGTCCCCTTTCCTCGTTCTTGCTTTGTAATTCGTTTGTCGGTGTATAGATTGTAGACATCAGCAAGTAATCGCAATTCACAGGCAAAGAATGTTTCTTCTCGCCCGAGTGAAAATGGTTTTCCAGAATACTGAGTATCAATCTTGGGCAATCTACGTCGAAAACATTCCTAACAATACCAAGTTGGTTGTCAGGCAATTCAGTTTGAATATCAAGAGAAACTCTTTCAATGGCTATCCATACTACACTTACTGCAGTTAGACACTAAATTTGTTAATCGTTTGCATCGGTGATATGGAATATCCAACGCTTACTTTTTATACACCCTCCTTTTCCTTAAACAATAAATACCACAATACAGACAGTCAATTAGGATTCGGAGAGACAGAAAAATATGATATTTACTTCGAAACTATTTTTATCGTCATTTTGAACACAATTCTCAGTCTGTTTTATTCACAATGAAAAGGACGAACTAATTGTTGCAAGTTGAATTATGAAAATTTTGACACTGTTTATAAAAAGGGTTCACGTGTTGTGTTTTTTGCTCTTTACGAAAAGGGACATCCATTTTGACAAGATTTTACAACGCAATTATAATAATCTCGATCATTTCAATTAAATGACGGTAAAACGGCTGTGAAAATTGTGCCAAACACTCCCAACCAACGAATGACATATCTCAACTATCAAAGTCGTGGGCATAACTTTGTGTCGGACTGTATTGCTCCTTTTTCTACCCCATTAGTGAGTCAATCAATAGGTTTATCAGGGTCTCATTGGGGTTCTTTTTCTGGAATTTCGTCATTTTTCCCACTTTCTATTTTTCATGGGTAGGAAAATATTTAAAACTCTTTAAGCGGTTGCTTTTTCCCGGTACATTGACTAAATTTAAAGTGGTTCTGCATTATGATAAAAAGTCTTCCTGTTTTTCAGGTGAATTATTGCCTTTTTTGCCAGGATCCCATTGAAACCCACTCATTCAAACATGCCATTTAAACTGCAACTTCTTTTGAACGCTATTACACCAAGATATACAGTAAATGACACAGGAAAAAAGTGATTTCGCAACCATTTCAGGCTCCTCTGCAATGCAGAAAGCTGGAAATTTCTAACACGTTTATATCTAAAGAGGAAAGCTTCATTGATTTTCAAAATAATTACAAAAAAAAACAGGATAACAGCAAACACCTATAGTGGCCGGGAACTACAATCACATGCCACAATTCACAAGCGAACTGCACTAGATAAACTTAGAATACAATAAATAAATACAATAAATATAAGATATCCAATTGCGACACCAAACTTGCCTTGAAATCATTAGTAAACATGTCGTTACTCGAATATTTACTTTTGCACTTTTGCCGTCAATTACAAACTTCAACTTGGAAAAACCGAATGTATTATATTTCTTACGAAACGAAAACATAAAAAAGTTAAAATTTTTGAAGTAATATGTGACAATTAAATAATTAAACTTCAAACATAAAAAAAAAATTAGTCTTGATATTAATCAAAGTTTTTCAAGAGAGAACGTTGTGAATGCTGAAATAAAAAATGCCAAATTCAAGACTAAAGTTGATGCATAGAAAGGCAAATTGCTTGTCAGAAGAGACCAGACTTTGTCATTCGCTCACATTAAATGTGACTTCTATTATTCTTGCTCAACCTAGTGTGCAGGTGTTTCACTTAAATGAAAAAGAGAATAACCAAAACAAAAAACAAAAAACAAAAACAAAAACAAAAGCAAAAAAACAGAAAAAAACAAAAAACATGTCCTAAGTCAGGAAATTTATTAAGCCTTTGTGTGTCTTGTTTGTTTTCTAGTTAGTTCACTTTATGTCTATCGGAGTCTAGGAAGATGCTTATTTCGCTGAACTTGATTACTCTTTGATTTTGGGGCCAACTCCGACCTACCGTTGGATGTGGGGTTTCCTCACCGTTCATTGAAGATCTTATGGTGGCTTTGAGTTGTTATTGCTCCCCTTAGGGTCGTTGTCTCTTTGCCTACATCTCTCTATTTTACTCACCAAGTTTTCTTACAATCAAGTGGATAAATGCCATGTGATCGTTTATATATTGTACTGTCTATTGGTCCCTATGTCGGGCAACGGATGACAGTATTTGTAGGAGTTTTTTGCCCGATATGTTATGCTTGTTGACGACCCTAAATCCATGACAAAATAAAACAGTGGATACAGGAATGTGGCGTTGTTTAATATTTAGCAAGTGAATTCCGGTCTAAGCGGTGCTAGGTCTTGAACTTGCTATTAGATAGGAGTGCTTGCTTTTTTTTGAAGGCCTCATGGTGAAATCAAGATGAAGAACAACAATGAAAGCGTGTTCCATTTTCTTAATCTTGCCATATATTTGTAGGGATTTTGTTTCTTGTACATTGACTCCTTATCCCTTGGTTTGTTTATTGAATATTGTATCATAGATATCATGCATTGTAATCTAGATGAAGGTAAAAACTAATATCACTTTTGGAATGATATAATTTCCAAAAATACCGAAGTCGCTGGAAATTTAATAAACTGCTAACATTGAAATAATACCACATTTAAGCGCGAAGGCTTTGGGTTGAGTGTCTTTCAAACGCTTAGATTTTATCTACACTGAAGAGACATAAGTTGTCACAATGTGCATACGCAGAAACCAAATCCACAGTAACGGTATTAAAAACAATCATCCGATGCATATACTTATATAGAGCGTTTTTAGAATGTGTTCCAATCGATCTCGGGAAAATAATAAATTTAAACAATTTTGATTTTAGCTTGGAAGCGTATTCCAATCGAAAATAGCAGGAAAAATAATGAAGTTGGCTCTGTTTTTCTGATTTTTGGAACAAAACAAAAAACAAACAAANAAAAAAAAAAAAAAACAATCGACTTGTTCTTGTTATATGAGCCGTTTGATAACTTTGACAAATTTTGTTTTCCAAAGTCCGGGTAGTTGTTCCTATTTCAATTGCTTAACTCTACAGCGATGGAAACGTTCAACATTCTCAAAATAGTGCTCATCGTGTGAATCGTGTGCGTTCATCGTGTAGATCGTTTGCGTTCATAGTGTAAATCGTGCGCGCTCATCGTGTATCGTGTATCGTGTAACGTTCATTGCGTGTATCGTGTAGCGTGCGTTTACTCGTTTCATTTAAATTTCGCATTTTACAGATAGGTTTACCATTTTTTTGCAAACACTGTTGTTGTTTATTTATTTTTTTTCAACTCGAAATATACCTTTTTTTTACAACCGCCGATTTTACAAGAAGAAAATAAAAATATTATCAGATTAAGTATCAAGTCTGGCGATTTTTTTGTCACAAAAACATTTAATGTTTAGGAACGCAAAGCTTTATTTAATCAACTTCATTCAATGCTATATCAACCTGTTCAATATAGTAGAACAATAAAAGTCTAATCAGATCTGGGACTAATATAACAGGGATATGAAACTATTTAACAAACTAGTTTGATCGAATAAAAAGCGGTGTCCAGGCTTCGATTTTCGGCTGTAACTTTTGATTTACTCAACATAAAATTATTCTGAAAAATTTGCCGAAAAGCTGATTTATCTTATATTTACAACATTAAATTTTCATTCACGCAACAATGAAATCCTAATTAAAAATGGGTAATAAATGTACCAGGGGTTGTTTTCTTGTGTATAGAGGTCGTAAAATTATCGAGAAACCGTCCAATAAACAAATGACAGTTATCGATGATTAATGAGCGTCAGAACAATGAAAATCAAGAAAATTGGCTAACTTTAACTCGTTAGTTTACCTGCCAAATTCCATCCTACCATTGCCAAATTTTATCAGTATAGCTCTTTGTATTGGCTTTATAGTCATATATAATTTAAGCAGGAAAGATTTTTAACAGTGCTGATAAATTTTGACTGATGTGACCATGCTCATGTAATTATTAGAAATAAATTTTTGAGTTCATTACACTAAACTTTTCCCTGTGTATTTTACAACTAAATTTTCAACTATATACCATGATTCGCATCGAAATTTCATCTTTTCAATCATATAAATTTTGTAGCATTAAATATTTTTGGGGAAATTAGAAAAGTGTACTGAAAAAAACGTCATGAAGTGTAAAATTTCGCGGTATATTTCTAAAAAATTCAAAATTATCCAAGTTTAAGAGCAAAGTTTGTGTACTTTGGAATAAATTTATTTTACAAAAAATATACTATGATTTTCAGCAGTCTTTTTTCTACAAAATGGTGTTCTTTGTATTAAAATCGGCGGGAAAATGTAGATGTAAAGTGTAATAAAACTTTTTTATGTTTCAACAGAGAAATGCTAAAAAATACGACGATTTACAGGTAAATCTGCCGAGACACCGAAATTGTAAGAAATGTGAATGTTTCAAATCCCTGTTATATTAGTGCCAGATCAGATTAACTTATTATATCTATGGTTAAATCATAGGAAGTTTTAGTATTGCAGACACCGGTATAATATAAAATAGAGAAAAAGTGCCATATCTTTCATAGTTATGGTTAAATTCTATCAAGTTACAGTATTGCGGACACCGGTATAATATAAAATAGAGAAAAAGTGCCCTAACTATTATAGTTATGGTTAAATTCTATCAAGTTTAGTATTGTGGGCACCGGTATCATATAAAATAGAGAAGAAGTGCCCTATCTTTTACATTTATGATTAAATTCTATCAAGTTTTAGTATTGCGGACACCGGTATAATATAAAATAGAGAAAAAGTGCCCTATCTTTTATATTTAGGGTTAAATTCTACCAAGTTATAGTATTGCGGACACCGGTATAATATAAAATAGAGAAAAAGTGCCCTATCTTTGATATTTATGGTTAAATTCTATCAAGTTATAGTATTGCGGACACTAGTATAATATGAAATTAAGAAAGAGTGCCCTATCTTTTATATTTATGGTTAAATTGTATCAAGTTATAGTATTGCAGACATCGGTATAATATAAAATAGAGAAAAAGTGCTCATTCTTTTATATTAATGGTTAAATTCTATCAAGTTTTAGTATTGCTGACACCAGTATTATATAAAATAGAAAAAAAAACTGTCCCTTCCTTTATATTCACTGTTAAATTATATGACGTTTTAGTATTGTGGACACCGGTATAATATGAAATAGAGAAAAAGTGGCATATCTTTCAGATTTATGGTTAAATTCTATCAGGTTATAGTATTGCGGACACCAGTATAATATGAAATAGAGAAAAAGTGCCCTATCTTTTATATTTATGGTTAAATTCTATCAAGTTATAGTATTGTGGAAACCGGTATAATATAAAATAGAGAAAAGTGCCCTATCTTTTATATTTATGGTTAAATTCTATCAAGTTATAATATTGCGGACACCGGTATAATATAAAATAGAGAAAAAATGCCATATCATTTATATCTATTGTAAAATTCTATCAAGTTATAGTATTGCGGACACTGGTATAATATAAAATAGAGAAAAAGTGCCCTATCTTTTATATCTATTGTTAAATTCTATCAAGTTTTAGTATTCGGACACCGGTATGATATAAAAAAGAGAAAAAGTGCCCTATATATTATATTTATGGTTAAATTCTATCAAGTTATAGTATTGGGTATAATATGAAATAGAGAAAAAGTGCCCTATCTTTTATATTTATGGTTAAATTCTATCAACTTATAGTATTGCGGACACCGGTATAATATAAAATAGAGAAAAAGTGCCCTATCTTTTATATTTATGGTTAAATTTTATCAAGTTATAGTATTGCAGACACCGGTATAATATAAAATAGAGAAAAAGTGCCCTATCTTTTATATTTATGGTTAAATTCTATCAAGTTATAGTATTGTGGACATCGGTATAATATGAAATAGAGAAAAAGTGCCCTATCTTTTATATTTATCGCATACCCTTTATCGCATGGCTTACCCTTTGTCACACACCCTTTATCGCATGGTAGCCCTGAATCATACCATTTTTCCCAAAAAACTATTTTTTTCAATTTCGACTTAATAATAAAAAAAAATAGGGGTTAAAAATTTTCTTTTGGGGGTGAAAAAATTTTGGGGGAAAAAATTTTTTTGGTGGGTAACAAACAATTTTAGAGTGAATTTTTTATGAGGATCTTTAAAAAAAAACTAACAAAACTTTTCCCTTCACATGTTAGATTTTATTCCAACCACCACCAGTACAGTCCTTTCCGCCTATTTTGACATTTTTCTTCAAAATACATGCATTTTCTTTTACCAGTTTCAATCTTGACAGTATTTTTGGGATTAAAAGTAGTCCTCTGTTTAAACATATGATAAACTGTATAATACATGACAAAATCCGTATCACATGCCGTATCATCCCTCGACCAATATCATCCCTCGGGGCAGAGGCCCTCGAGCTGATATTGGTAACTCGGGATGATATGCCATGTGATACGGAATTTGCCATGTATTATTCCCTATGTATCACATTGTAAATTACCATTTTATTTATGCTGTAAAATTTAGAATATCTCGACTTTTATTGCTCGAGTTCGTTTCATGAAAATATATAAGATTTTTTAACCGACGCGGGGCACGTTACACGGTACAGGGTACACGATACACGGTACACGATACACGATTGAGAACTTTCTGTATCATTCATCGTGTGAATCGTGTGTGCTCAACGTGTGAACCATGTGCGTTCATCGTGTGAATCGTGTGCGTGTGGTAGGGAATGTTGAACGTTTCCATCGCTGTATCACCTACACTTAAAAATCCAAAGCTTGCAACTTCCGGCTCAATCACACTAGATCTAGAACCAATATCATATATATATATTATGCAGAAAATAAATTCACAGTACCGTCGGTATTTAGTTATTCGAAATTTTTCGTCAAGGATTTCTCAGCTTTTGTATGTAATCATATTGTAATCATATTCTGATATTTAGTTTCAAGCTTTTGTTTAATAAGTTGTACACTGTCTCCCATTTCCAAGTCCGTCACTCACTCATCTGCCTCCGGTTTGACAATAACTTTATTTTTCATTTCCATAATGGTCATATTGATTTTTTTTGTCAAGGATTTTTCAGCTTGTGTATGAGTTACGATTTGATATTTCGTCATAAACTTTGGAATGATGAGTTGTACCGTATGTGTGTCCCGTTTTTCAAGTTCTTCAATCACCATCGTCCTGTTTACCAATAATTTTGACGTTTCTTGAAGAGTATAACATTTTTTACATATTTGTATTATGTCCACACTTGTACGGTGCCCACACTTGTATTGTGTCCACAATTTATTGTGTCCACACCCACTTAAATTTGAACGTACAATATTTATTCAGGGTTCATTTAGCGGGAGTAAAACTGGCTGTCACTGGGCAATAGCACATGTATTAGTAATGATCTATATCAGTTAGAAAAAAAAGAATGTCTATAAAAAATGGTTGTCAGTGTAGCATAATGTATTACATCTCTGCATCAAGTTAATGAATAAATATCTTTTCAATTATGTACCGACTTGAAATAGCAGCTTGTGCTTTCTAAATATTTCATCGAGTTATCCTCGATACTCGTCATCTTTATCCCCCCAAAAATAAATAAATTAATAAAGTGACTTTTCCACAGTTCAAAAATATTGCCAAATTCGCACATACATCGTGCAAAACATCTGCTGTTTAATGTATACTAAACGCTTGTCTTTGTTTTATTCACATAGATAAGGATCGTTGGTCATTAATAAGCCTGTATGTTTTTGTCTCTAAATATATAATTTTCTAAAAAGTAGGATGTAATACAAGGATATTACTTCTTCAACAAATTGAAACCTAAGGAGTATCTCCCTGTTGAATAGCTCTGTCCTTAGCTCATTTTGGCTTTCCTATTCAGATCTCATTTGTGATTTGTTCTGTGTCAGCTTTTACACATATTTCGGTTCATGGATTTCCAATTGTTATGATTGATCTGCACTGAAGAGACATAGCTCTCGAAATGCGCATATTCAGAGACTAAATTCGCAGTAACTTCGATATATTGTTATTTAATAAAAGTATATTTGCATTGTTTAAAGTGGACGTGTTTTATTGTTTTAATCTCCGTCTGATTTGAGCGTTACGTCTCAGATTTAGTATTCTAAATTTTTAGTGACTTGTCCATATCATTATATTGCTAGTATTTTTATTTGCTTCCGAAAATGTTTTATTGGTTTGTACATGATATCTGTGATATGTGATCTTTTATGCATTTACGGTAATTGTAAGCTTTTATTTTGATTATTATTTTCTATCTAAAATTTAATTTGAACAATATCTAATCATATTATTTTCTTGAATATTTAATAGTTAATTTCTCATTATTGATTATAATTATTGCCATTTTTTTTAAATTATTTTTGGTGCTGTTCATATTTTTCAGTTATGAACTCTCCAAGATATACATTTTTATTGGTGTGCTAAAGTTGAATTATCATACTAAACATTTTATCAAGATATCATATATGTTCTTTTTTATCATTTTAATATCTATTTTTTATTACTATAGATTATTGGTTTAGTATACATGTAACAGAGTATGTTGTGATATTGTCTTTTCCTCTTTTCACCGTTTTTGTTCATGTATTTATAATATGACTTAATGACTATGATAGTATGTAAAGCGCCTAGATAATTTTTTTTAGCTTTGGCGATATAAAAAAGTTGTATATAATAATAATAATAATAATAATAATTTATATACCGGGACCAATGGCATAAAAGCAAGGTCAATTGGGGTAAAAATCAGGGCGCAGTAAAATTGAAAATCATGAAAAGCGAACTTACAGGATAAATCAAGTCGTTATTCTCTTGTCGGATTTCAATGAATTTGAAATATTGATATTGTGATTGGCTTTATATCAAAATTTTTGCTAAAACTACCAAGACAGTGTGTGTTTTACTGAAATTGGAATTATATATATATCATGTGTGCGTTCATGATTTTGAAAGATTACAAAGGTGTAGTATGATACATACTGACTACTGTGGAAGTACTTTTATGCGTGGACACCATTTCGTGGTTTTAATAAATAGCACTATTTAGTGGGTACTTAAATTCGTGGTTTGGAGTTCTGTGTATTACAACTCTAAAGAAAAGTGCATTTCGTTGGTAACTTAATTTCGTGGTTTAAGCGAACCACGAAATCCACAAAAACTGGAGCCCCACGAACAATTGTACTTTCACAGTGTATAAGGCAAGCGACCATCTTAAGAACTATTGTAAAAGTTATGCATGTTTACATTTTTTCAGTATTAATCGTTTCGAATCCAGGACAATCGGGTAACAACAGGACAATTTATATATAATAGCATACCTTCCCCACACGCCGTTACCTAATGTGAGGATTGATTATATCTTCAATGTCAGTTCAGAAATATTGTTTTGTCGTCGTTGTAACATAATGCACTCAACATCAGAAGAAACGCACCACTCGTTAAATGATGCTCAGCTACCTAAACATTTTATTAAAATTGATTCCTTATATGTATGATTTTAATTTTAAAAGCAGATATTAGGTTAGTTGAATTTTGTAAAGAAAAAACTCACATTAGAAAACAACAGCAGCGACTTTCATTTAGTGTGTACGAAAACAAAGTAAAAGCAAAAATCTCCTTTGAATAGGACTTGTTTAAAATTAAATTTTCAATAGCTAACAAAAAGAGTAATTTTTGTCCATGTCTTGCAGTTATAAGAACAAAAACTAGAAGCTAAGTGACTGAGCCTGTATCGCTCACTTGACAAAATGCTCCTATGCCATGCATGACCAAAAATGATGTTTTTTACCAAAAGGGTCAAATATTTAGCTATGTTCTCCATTAGCACCCCTGTTTTTGTCTGGTCGTATTGAAGTGAATAATTTTTGCAAAGGACCTTCTATACATTTAGTTAAATTTGCTGGATTTATTTTAGAGATTATGATTAAAAGGATGGTTATCTCATTCCTGGCTTCAGTGTTAAACTATGTTCTGCACTGGAGCCCATGTTTTTTGTCGGATCGAAATGAAATTACCAATTTTTTATGGGATCGGAAAATTTTCGGCATTCTATGTAAAGGACCTTCCATACATCATTCCAGTTAAGTTTGGTTCACTTTGCATCAGGAGCTTCAGAGGAGATAGCAAATATATGCTTTTCCCATAGGGTTCCATGTTTTTAAACAATGTTCTACACTGGCTGCAATGTGTTTTTGGAGGATCGGAAAAAAAATTTCAGTTATCTAAGTAAAGGACCTTCCATTAATCATTCCTCTAAACTTTGATTCAATTTGCTTCAGTATCTTCAGAGAAGTTAGTCAATATATGTTTTTTCACATAGGGTCCCATGTAACACTATGCCCTGCACAGGCGACCTTTTTTTGTTTTGTTTTGTTTTTGTTTTTGGCACATCGGAAAAATTTCGGCAAACTAAGTAAAGGACCTTCCATACATGATTCTGAAAGTTTGGTTCAAATTGCTAAGGTAGCTTCAGAGGAGATGATAGCAAATATATGCTTTTCCCCTAGGGTCTCATGTTTAACTATGTTCTGCGCTGGCAGCCATGTTTTTTAGAGGATCAGAAAAAAATCGGCAATCTACTTAAAGGGCTATCCATACATCATTCCTGTAACGTTTGGTTAAATTTGCGTCAGTAGCATAAGAGAAGATAGCAAATATATGCTTTTTTCATAGGGTCCCATGTTAAGCCATGTTCTGCGATGGCGGCCATATTTAAGCGGATCGGAAAATGTTCGGCAATCAAAATTGTCAAAATGTGAAGGCTTACGGACGACGACGACGATGGAAGCCAAGTGATGGCAAAAGCTCACATGGCCCTTGGCCAGGTGAGCTAAAATCAGTTTCCATTGTTTTCATTATATTTTTTCTTGTGGAAAAGGATTTTGTTTAAGCAAGTGAGAACCGAACCGTCAATCAAAAGAACGAACAATCCATGGACAATGGCAAAATCAGACACACTAAGAAACAAGGACACCACTTGAGTACGGGACAAAAAAGAAAAAATGAAGACACACATACAGATGAACAACACGGAGCCAATAAAAAAAAAAAACTCGGGTGATATCAGGTGTACCGGTAAAGTAAGCATCTCCTGCTTCTTATAAGACACCCGCCGTGTTGAACATGTAAACTTCGGTAGTAAAGTCGAATCCGATAGAGGAAAAACAAACTTTAGTTGTAGAGGGGAAGATCTGTTGTCATCTGGGAAACAGATATCCCATAGCGATCCACAAGATCGTGATGTCGACCGTAAAACTTCTGTAGTGATGACTTTAAGTTTTTTGTAACGTACCCTTGCTTAAGTAGTCTATTTGTAAGCAACTGAGCTCTATCAAGGAAGTCACTGTAACAACCACAAGCCCTTGAGTAGCGAATGAGTTGTGAGATGTAAACTCCATATGCTGGTGCTTTTGGAATGTTGCTACAAAGAAAAGGGAAGTTGACGATTGGAAAAGTGAAGTCATCGCGTTTGTCATACAGGATTGTTTGTAATGTACCTCTGTTGTCAATTTTAAGATGAAGGTCAAGGAACGAAGCCGATGTGGAGGTATCCGTAGTATCATTAGTTTCAAGCTCTTTTGGATAAATAAGATGAAGAAAATCACCAAAGCGAGGGTTGTTTAAGGATAAAATATAGCGGAAGCTGAAATTGAAGGACTGGGCCAGTTTTTTGTCTTTATTTTGAAGAAGCCCTTCAATGGATTCAGCCTCATAAGAGTGGAGAAACAGATCGGCTAAAAGAGGTGCACAGTTTGTGCCTATTGGAATTCCAATGGTCTGTTGAAAAACAAGTCCTCCAAACTGGACAAATATATTGTCGATCAAAAACTCTTACATTTTTATCACTTCTTCCTCTGTGTATTTTTTCTGTGATTCTGAGTCGTATTTCACAAAGTATGCTTGTTCTCTGCCTATGACAATGTACTTATATCTTCGTTCGTTGTTCTTACGGGAGAAACACCTATGAATTTTATCTTTCAGCCGAGATTTCAGTTGTTCATGAGGAATGGTAGTATAAAGTGTGGAGAAGTCAAATGTTTTAATGCTGTTGCAATGCAATAATGATCTAAATTTCAGGATGTCAAGCAGATCTTTAGAGTTTTTTAATATCCACATTTCATTTACACCACTTCTTAAAAAGCTAGTATCACATTATTTTTGAAGGCCCTCTTTAACGGCTGTCAAGATGGAGGTTAAAAGCTTAGAAAGAGGTTTTGTCTTACATTTTGCAGATCCAGCGATGTACCGTTGTTTGTATGGGCATTTGTGTAACTTTGGTAACCAGTATAAGGAAGGGAGATCGGTGTCTTCATCTTTGGTCGAAATTCCAAAGGAAAGCAAAACAGATTTATGGTTCTGTAATATCTCCTCCTTAGACAGAGTAGTGGCTGTGTAGGTTGGATTGCCCTGGGAGTTACCGATGTCTAGTTCTTTCTTTAAACATTCGATGTTATGATTTTTACATATGAAAATGAAGTTATTAAGGGCTTATCTGTCGGAACAACAACATATTTGTCATGAATGGAGGACAAGTATCTGGCAACATCGGTATTTTGGAAACTGGATGATGCCTAAGTTCTCATTGACCCTCGTAGCTGACTAATTCTTTAAAGAATCATGGACCTCACAGCCTTAATCTACTCCGAAAGAGAATCAAGATCTTCATGTTGTTCACGTTTATCTTCATCTTATTCACGTTTAATCCATTTTCCGGCGTATTCCTCTAAAACATCCATAAGGAGTTTAGAATCTAGCTCCCAGTTGATGGATCGTGGTTCACGGAATTTGGGTCCCTTTGCAAGGATATCACGGAGAGACGGGTTTTCGATGATGTTCAAGACTCCCCTTATGACGTGACCACAGGGACTATATCTGTAAGGTGAATTTAAACATGAACAATCGGGTGGTTTAGACTTGAGGTCGTCGGTGGTAAGGCTCTGCAATACACGTTTATGGTTGAAAATTTTAGATGCTATCGGTGAAGTATAGGTATATGAGGTAATTGGAATTGTTGTGTCCTTAAAATATGGAGGAATTTTGTTTTTTACATTTTTGTGATGCAGTATATTGGCCAGGTTGATGGCATCCAAACCCTTGTTAGCAAACTTTATTGGTAGAAACAAACGGTGTTCTTCTACATTTGCATGTTCTTTAACAGGTTGAAATAATCTGTGTTGACCAATATCAAGGATAACTGCGTCTAATTTGTATAAAGATGAGGATGGGTCAGTAACAAAATTTTCTAGAGATTCTTAATACAGTGCATTCAATTAACTAGTTTGTGGCAACGAGTATAGTTTTGTGCGAATGTGATGCAGTCCTAGATGTTTGCAAACAAAAGAGAGTAGACCTTTTATTGATACATCATGAAGACTTGGCGATGTATAATGGCGATGGCCATGACTTCGTTTACGTCTAGGATTGTTGTCGAAAATACTCTTCACATTTATATCATTACATTTAGGACTGGAAAGATTACCTATACTATCAATTTTGTCATTGCAACCATATGGTATTATTTAAAACTGAAATTGCAAATTCCAAAATATTTGTAAAAATGGATACCAGGAAACACCTACAATGGCTGAAAATTATAATTACATGCCACAATCTGCTATGGAACTACACATGAAGAACACGAATAAGACAAAAGACAAGCGTATACAATGACATGAACTCGGGACAGCCGTACTTGGTACCGGCACTAGCGAAAGCCAGCGGTAGGGTTAAACCGGTTTATGGGTACCCAAACCTCCCCTTTATCTGTCCCGTTTCCCTATAGTATAATAAATATACGAATAAAACCCAATATAGGTACACCACTAACTCTATGACCACATCTTGAAAGGAAAGAAAAAAACAATACATAATTTAGAATGATGAGTCAAGGGGTACTCGCCGCTAGCCTTTTTCAGAATTTGTCTTTACTGTTATAAAAACTAGGGTTAATAAGAAAATACCAAACAGAATAGACCATATCCGAGTTCTGGTATTCAAATGCAACTGCTGTAGTTTGTCCGTCCTACGTCACAAACGTGTCCGCCCCATGTGACCAAGGATGTAAATTTACTGTTTACTTGTGTTTTAGGGAAATTTAAAGATTGTTATTTTGTAAATGAACTCCCTCGTGTCCCCTTTAGATCCCGCAATTTCTAATTTACCAAAAATCCTTATATGATAACTAGAAAAGAATGATATTAAATCAGACACATTTAAATAATATAATGTTTCTAACTAAAACTAGATAAGATGATGATGCAAATCCTGGTTCCCGTTTGGACTAAAGGATAAAGGTACCATCTTCAGTTCAATATTAAACACTATTGACCAAGTGCGAATCGACGAGATCATTATTTTAGTCAAGCAATATATTCGATTGTTGAAAAAATCATTATTACTTTAACAAACATTATTGATTTTATTTCAGCAATAATTTCTTTATCGGGATCGCATCTATTGTTTAGACTATAAGAATGGTCTCATCGATTCGTACTTGGCCGATAGTGATTAAACCTCAACGAATTTTTGGTATTAACAAAACATATGCAAATTATTGATACTATGTGCATGCAAAGCAACCATCATTATATTCTAATTAAACATTTTCAAACATTTGTAGAAAAATCTTGTAAATATTGTGGTAATTGGATGCGTTTTAGGGCATATGTGCGATCTGTTTGAATAATTTGCCGTTTTTATATAGTTTACCCTAATATCTCATTCAATCATTGATGCTGATTGAAATTCCTGGTGGCTTTGTATGCATAATCGAAACAGTTATATGGAGACAACGTTTGATGAAGAATCAACAAACGGTTATGAATGAGGGGTTAACGTACAATTCGGTAATTAACACAGGCTGGAGCCCGGAACAAAATTACTTGATCGATCCGGAGCCCGGAGGCCTTGTGTTGTAGCTCGGAGCACCACGCTCAACATGGTTGGAACCAGGAACCCTTTTTATTTTAATTCGTTTAACCTTGAACTTAAACAGGGTCCTTTAAATTTATCCCGAGTTCCATTAAATATATGGCTTATCAGACGTCCCGGAAAACGTCTCCACCTTTTATACTAATAAGCATGGTCTTGAATATTCCGTACACCTCCGTATAAATGTTAATGTGCAGGATGTCGTTCCATGACTGCAACAACCTTTTTATGATGGATAACAACAAGCAGAATATTCATTATGCTTTAATTGAAAACATAGATTTAGTGCTGTTTTACAAGTACCCCGGTCGTTCCTCTTATGTGTCCTCTATTATCTTATTGCTACTCATTAAATAAAATGAATTGTATTATTAAGGGGTTTCTAAAGAAGTCAGAAATTGCTCGTCGCTTGATGTGTATCTAAAGCGACCTCATGTGAACCGATGCAGTAAGTTAGGAATGTTACAAAACTGATGAATGCTTGATACCTTTCAGATTACCTCCTTTGAAGGCCTTCGAGTAATTCAAAATAATAAGTAAAAAACAAATGAATAATAATAATAAAATTAACAAACAAACAATAAAAAAACAAGAAAAAAAAGAAAAAAAAAGGATTTTCACCTCGCTAAACAAATCCTTGAAAAAGTGTATACAATAAAGTTCGTAGCCGTCTGTAAGGTTTTCAATATTGTGCAGAGCGATATTGAGAAATTATGTACAAGCAATGCAACTCCTAGAATTTATTTATAATTGTTTACTTATTCCTTTTACGTATATTTATTAGGAATAACTACCCCTTTACATCAGGTCAGCCACTGCCGGGGTGGCAGCGGTTGCGTCCAAATATGCCATAATTAAAATGTTATTTATAAAAACAAAATATATGTACAAACAATCACAATTTGTCTCAGTATTGTTCAAGATAATTCACTGTTTCACACAAAGTTCATGCACAAAATCCATACAACCTATGAAACACACATGGGGAGATGAAACTTTTGAACAAAATTTTAAATAATAAGAAACAACGGCAGTAGAATACCGAAAGAACAAGGGAAGCGAAGACTACAAAAATCGAAATCCGAAGACCTTGCAAAAACGGCAAAAGAGAATAACAATATATGATAACTAATTGGCGATTTGTGATCTAAAAGCAAAGACTGCACACAGAAACTCTTTAAAATGTCCACACATATTTTAAAACACTTTCATTAAAATCATGACTAGAATCGACAATTAAAAAACGCATTTTGTCACATTGTGGTAATCCAGTGAAGGTAGAATAATTTCCTATATTGTCGAAAATAATTTATTTCTCATTGAATTATATGAATCACATTCTAACAAGACATGATATAAGTCTTCTTCATGGTTCCCATTTCTGCCAGCATGAATTTGCATACGGTAAAGAACACCTTTAATTGACAGGCAATTTGTACCTACTAGAAATTTTAGTGTCAAACGTTCAAATCCCGAAATATTAACCAAATATTTTGGGGTACTACTCAAGGCTGTTAGTGTTTTATAGGTCGTTAGACTTCATTTTAAACATAAATCTGCATAAAGTTAAGATTACTTATTATATGAAAAAAAACATCTGTACATCAATTAACGGAAGGATATCATAAGCATCGATTTGGGGAGGGGAGGGGGGAATCACAAAGATCGGATCTAGTAATTTGAGATGAATTTATTTATTAATTTTATATTCTTAATTTTTAAATTTACCCTGGTATTTAGAAACATATCTAATTTTTATTCATTTATATAATTAATGTCATTTTTTTTGAACTGTGGTTCAGATTTCGAGATAAAAGTCTGTGATGTTAATATGAAATTGAGACGAAAGTCAAAATTTTGGGATGAAATTTCACAAAAGTTCAAGCAGATCAGTTTATTAATTTCATTCATTTTGGAATATGCTGAGGCTCTGCATATTGCGTACAATTTGCAACCACGTAGTGCCTGCGGGTAAATTACCTAGTTAAAGTCGATAGAGTACTGTATTATAATTTCCAGAGGTTTACCTATGTTTAGATTTAAATAAAAATATTGATATTTTAAATTGGAAAGAATAATATTATACTTGTTTATAACTGTGAATAAAATTTATATATACGTTTTATTTTTGCTTTTATTTCACTTCTAACAGCTATTTATTTATAGAGACACTGTAAATTCGATTTTTTATTAAAATTTCTTTTTTTTTATTTTGTAATTGTTATAAAATATTGTAATTAAAACCACGGATCAAACTACCCTGCATTTTACCATATATCGACTGTTTTAGGAGAGAGTTTTGGAAACTCTATCCGCAAATCTGATGTTAGCGATACACCCGTTTCAACTTTTGCAACGAATTCACAAAACGTCCTTCCTATGAATTAAATGGGAAATAATCGCAATATCCCGTGTTGACGCACAGTAAAATAAGTGAGAACCGAACCGTCAATCTAAAAGCGAACAATCCGAGGACAATGGCAACACCAGAAACAAAAAAGGGCAGAAAAAAAAACAGACACAACATGGGTTCAGCACAGAAAAAAATGAAGACACTCACACACAAAGATGAACAACACGGACCCAAAATAAAAAAAAATGGGTGAGATCAGGTGCACCGGTAGTATCAGCATCTCCTGCTTCTTATAAGACACCCGCCGTGTTGAACATGTCAAATCCGGTAGTAAAGTCAAATTCGGTAGAGGAAACAACAATTAAGCTTTAAAGGGAAAGATCTGTTGTCATGTGGGAAACGGATATCCCATAGCGGTCCACAAGATGATGATGTCGACCGTAAAACTTCTGGAGGGATGACTTCAAGTTTTGGGTAATGTACCCTTGTTGAAGTAGCCTATTTGTAAGCAACCGGATTCTATCAAGGAAGTCACTGTATCGAACACAGGCTCTTGAATAGCGAATGAGCTGGGAGATGTAAACTCCATATGCCGGCGCTTTTGAGATGTTGCTACAAAGAAAAGGGAAGTTTACTATTGGAAAGGTGAAGTCATCGCGTTTGTCGTACAGCTTAGTTTGAAGTCTCCCTCTGTTTCAATTTCAAGGTGAAGGTCAAGGAACGAGGCTGATGTAGAAGTGTCTGTGGTATCCTTAATTTCGAGCTCTTTTGGATAGATCAAATGAAGAAAATCACCAAAGCGAGGGTTGTTTAGCGACAAAATATCATCTATATAACGGAAGCTAAAGTGAAAGGATTCAAATATCATGTAAAATATTCAAATATTCGGACACATTAATAAAATTACCAGACCGGTGTATTCCTGTGAATTTGTTCTAGCAACTTTAATGGTCCTTTGCACTGCCCAATAATTTATTCATATATTTATTTGAAACTTGCATTCATACGGAATCAGGGAAATACAACATATTATAACACAACATCATAGAAATGTCTCTGAAACTGATATATTTTAGCATAAAATAACAAAGAGTTGAACTGAAATATCATTTAGATTCTTTTGATCGGTCTCGGTAGACCCTACTTCGATTCTAATGATCTTCTTTTGTTGATCTCATTAATTTTACTGTCTCAGAAGAAATGGCATCCATCCTCGATTTTATTATATTTTTGACAGAATCTTTGTCGTATTGGTATTTGTTTTGTAACGACACAGTTCCATGTTTAATTTATGATCACTAATACGAAATTTTGATAAAATTGTGAAGTAAGATATTTTGATTTGTGGTGCTTGATTTATTCACTCAAAAAGAGGTAAATTTTGTACATTTGATCCAAAGAATTAGTGCCATATTATACTCTCTTTGAAAAAAAATGAATGATTGGAACAGTAGAGATGTTATTTTTAATAGAAAAAGATAGTGTATGGTAGAAAATCATGCAAGTAAATTCCACAAACGCTTATCATTAACTGTTACAGTTAATGACACTGCATGATAGGCTAAATAAATACTGTCACAATCGAGGACAGTCTTTTACAATCATGTCAGGTTATAATGGTAAAAATAGCACTGTAACAAGCGGGGACAGTTATTTTCAATCCAGGTAAATACTGTCAATGACTGTCATGTACTGTGATAGTGCTATACAGTTGTTCGAAATCAAACCAATGTCTATAAATTACTGTTAAGGACTGTCCCAATCCTTAACAGTACTCCATTGGTCTTCGGCAGTTCTTAATAGGAAGCTTACAGTTTATGACAGTAAGAAAAAGATTGTCCCTGGTATGGACATTCTGTTCATAGTGTTTACTGTATGTGTAATGTCACTGGGGTGTATGCTGCATGCTTAGCAGTCGTCGTTACATTTTCTGTGATGAATATTTGTTGTCTACGGAAGCGTATTAGGGACATGCATAAAAAATTATCTCGCCGCGTCGAGATATTATCTCGCCACGGCGATTAACTATCTCGCAGTGGCGAGTTACTATCTTGCCATGGCGAGTTACTATCTCACCGCGGCGAGTTATTATCTCGATATGGCGAGTTAACAAAATAGTTATCTCGCCGCGGCGAGTTATTATCTCGCAACGACGATTTAACAAAAAAGATTATTTTGCCTTGGCGAGTTATTATCTCGCCGAGGCGAGTTAACAAAAAAGGTTATCACGCCGTGGCGAGTTATTGTCTCGCCACGGCGAGTTACCGAAAAAGTTTATCTTGCCGCGGCGAGTTACTTTTCTGCTACCGCGAATTATTATCTAGAGGATCACATGAGCTGGTTTGGCTTGCCCGGGTTTAACATCAAATACTTATATTTTATTTATATTATTATTAGTAGTAATAGTAGTATTATCATTATTATTATTATTATTATTTTTATAAAATCTACTTGTTTCTGCAAAAGATAATGCATAATACAATACCAGATTTTCACCATCAGACAATTTTCTTATCCCAAAACCACATACGGAAATATATAAAACACGCTTCTCTTTTAGTGGACCAAAAGTATGAAGTCTCAACCGAATGCAATCAAAAACTCGAAAACTGTTTTTGAATTCAAAATTTTTTAGAAACTGTTAAATTTCTAATAGCTTTGTATTGTTTTTGCTATTAAGCTAATGAATGTGTATATTATTTGTATAGTGATATGTTATTGTTGTCTTTATATTTGTTAATATCTATTTCTGTTTGTTATAAAGAGAGCCTTATTGAAAATTGGTTCAATTCTCACTTAAAAAATTTAGGGTAACTCTCTCTAAAAAGATATTTATTTATTTATGTACATAAGAGCACATAATAAGATAGAAGCAAAGCTTAATTTTCATGGTTGTAAATATACTGGTTAATATGGATAAGCAAAGTCGATAAAATAAGGCAAATTATATCAGGCAGGTACGACGTGAAAATCTGTGCGAACGGCACACTTCGCTTATTGCAAAAGTTTTATTCGATCTGCGCTTCCATTTAATAATTTTGCAGTATGCGCTCTTGTGCAGAATACAATCAGAAAGGTGCAGTTTCCAAGTATCGGATAACAGATTACAAGTATTGAGGCGCAAAAAGCAAGTGTTGAGAACAAATTGCAAGTATTTTAGAGTGCAGATTGCAATTATTTAGTTCATAATGCATTACAAATTTTAGGGCGCAGATTGCAAATTTTGGGACGAAAATTGCAGGTTAAACATTTTACTGCTGGTCTGTAAAATTTGCATCCTTGGAGAACAATTTTGTAAATGAAGTACTACAGATTACAATATGAATAATTCTGAAATTTTCATTTTTAAATGAACCCCTTTGGTCCAATAATAAAAAAAAATAAACATGATAAATTAAAATAAAAACAGATCAATTCCCCTCAATCGAATGTTTATTTTTACAAATTTTCATTTGAATGGTAACATAAAATCATAGATGTCTGTATAAAGTGTTTTACGTCTGAAGCCACTACTCGGTATTTCATGTTTCGAAGTCTTGATGTAAAAGTACATCTTTGGTGGCAGAAAAACGAACTGCATTCGGAATCGGGTATAATATCCTTGTCTTTTGGAAAATTTCGTTATATTTAATGAAATAGTTTTGTGTAGCATGCGCGGAAATACACATGTAGTAGAAAAAAAAAGAAAAAAAAAGTCAAGCACTTGTTACAAAATACACATGTAAGAAATTTTAGTTTGTTTAATTTGCAGTACAGCGGCCAGCAGTTACGCAGCTTGTGGCAAAAGAACATACAACAAACATTGTCATGAAATGCACAAAAATATAAAGGTTTAGTGTGCATTTCCGAGAGTTCCTCGTCCTTTATAATACAATGTTTCTGTAAAACGAAGAAAAAACTTTGAATTTGTAAAAAAATCATTGGATTTATAAAGTATTTTATTATCCCTATATATCAGCTTGACCAGCATAATTCCGGACAAAAATCACCGGTACCAAATTAAAATACACAAAATACATAATAAGTCAAACTATATAGTTTATACAATTAGCATCTATTCCGCATAAAATCAATTCCAATATAACCAAATAAATCAATTAGTATCCACATAGTAAGCCAGTCTGCGTCATCATTTACCAAAAAGCAAACTGCAGTACGTAAATATTTTCCGATTTATAGATGTAAGCCTGTTTGGGATTGGATGTCATTCGTTGAATATCACCATTAATTCAGAAAACAGCTAGGGAAAAAGTTGTCATGGAAATTGACAGCGTTATTACATGAAAACGGCATTATGGATCGAAAATTAATATTTTTAGGGGATACAAATTTCATTCCCAAGGGCTGTTCACCGGAAAATAAATATAATTCAGGTTACAGACGAGGTATATAGCGTGGCTTACCCTGGATATTTATGATATTGCCTTCGGATTCGCCTCAGGAAATATAACTTGACATCCAGGGTATCATTACTGTAATCTGAATAAGATATAAAATTCTGTGAAGATATTGTTTGAATATATACAACTTGCTCTCTGTACTTAGAAATCTACGCCCGGAAAAAAGTAATCGGTCACTAGACGAAAATTGACAATTTTGTTGAAGTTTACGATCTTCAAGCGCAAATAGCATACATCAATATGATCATCGGAGGGCGCAGATAGACAACAGTAAAACGTTCGATGTATGCATTTTAGGTCATTTGTTAACACCTGTTGATGCCCATTTGCAGCTATCTTGAATTGGACCCTGTGGGCTCGAATTTTCAACAGGACCATCTAAGACCTACTGTGGCCAAGTTTGATTCCAATTTGTGCAGACGTTCCTAAAAACATATATGGATAGTTTACGAGTTAAAGGACAATAATTCAACTATAATCTTCAGATTTAGTTCAAAATTGCAGACAAAGAAGATCTTGACATTTCAGTATATAGATAGATAGATAATAGTGTTGCACACAGCTCTAATTAATATGAATGATAATGTGTTGGTAAGGTGAGCGGCAAAGGTAGAATATATGATTCCGAATGCCAACAGTGATGAAAATCATCTTTTTAAACCTGTTAACATCGGAAAATCCAGCAAGGTCTTCGGTTGGATTTGAACCCCTGCTTGTTGTCATCTATGGCAACACCGCCTGCACTATGTCCAGCGCCCTAGACCACTCGGCCACATAGGTTATAAAAATATAGCTTTCGGTAACCGGGTGCAACAATATTATCTATATACATAATGTATCTTACCTGTTGCAACCTTATCCTTCTTCTTTCTATTTCCTACCCACCTAATGTTTATCGTGTACTATGTTACAACGCTAGATTTCCTACGGGCTGCTGGACATAGTGCAGGCGGTGTTGCCATAGATGACAACAAGCAGGGGTTCAAATCCAGCCGAAGACCTTGCTGGATTTTCCGATGTTAACAGGTTTAAAAAGATGATTTGCCTTACTGTTGGCATTCGGAATCATATATTCTACCTTTGCAGCTCACCTTACCGACACATTATCATTCTTGACATTTCAAACGTGTTTGTTATTCAAATTGAAACTTCATCTTTTATAGTTTTCTATTGAAGTATCAGACAAAATATCTTAAAATAATGAAAAATTTATTTTGATAAATTTAGGATAATCCGAGATTTGTACACAAGATTGCTAAAGAATTTCATGGTGGGTGGAAATTAACATGTCAAACCTTATGCCGCGTATGTTCTACTAATGGCAATATAAGGCATGTTGACTGGTGCACCGTTCCTGAAAACTAGTTTAGTTTAGATTTAACATATTTACTGCTGTAAAATTACAACACTGGATTGGAAATAAGCTTTCACAACTTACAACTCCTTTCCAGATAACACGGTGATACATTAATTACAATATGAATATGAAACATCAGAATATAATAACAAATACATATAAATACAATCTATAAACAACAGCAACAAAGTTCAAGATAGTGATCACTCAGTTAAATCATTTTGCATTTTTAATATACTGCTGGTCAGATTTTCATCTTCATTAAATAAATCGCTACCAAAAAGCAATATTCAAATGAATATTTATGTCAATGAAATTTAATGTTCTTTTAAGTTCAACACGAAGACCTATGTAAAATGGACATTCTAAAAAAACAATTAATTGAGTTCTCTGGCACATGTTCACAGAAGCAGTCAGGATTATGGAAGAGGTGAACATTTAAACAGTTGAAATAAGTATTTTATGTTAAACCCAGGCAAGCCAAACCGGCTCATGTGAGCCTCTAGATAACAATTCGCCGTAGCATTAAAAAGTAACTCGCCGCGAGATAATCTTTTTTGTTAACTCGCCGTGGCAACATAGTAACTCGCCGCGGTGAGATAACCTTTTTTGTTAACTCGCCGTGGCGACATTATAAGACTCTAACACCGAAAAATCTCAGACACCCAAGGGTAAGATTTCAAGTACTAGGACGAAGCTTGCTGAGTCCGAGACGCTAGAAATCTTACCCGAGGGTGTCTGAGATTTTTTTGTCTGACCTTCTCATTGATGGTTGATTATCCACCATCCCCCCAGCATCCAAAAAATAAAACAAACCACCTTCGAAACGCCATTGTTGACATCAGCGAATTACTTCCCTTTTCTCGCCGTCATAAAGCATGGGAAGCACGCGTCCGAATCCGGGGTTATTCCGGTTCCAACGATTTGGGCATTTATGATATGTTTTAATTAAAATTTTGTCGTTGTAAGATTGTCAATATACTATTAAATAATTTTAATTACATTCTCTTCGATTCATTTAGAGTAAGCTATGTATATTGTTGTGATATAAAAAATTGGCGGGAATATTCGCGTGTAGCTTGTCTTACACCCCCTGTGTAAGACAGGAAAAAAATCATACAACGCGAAAACAGTGGATTTCCTGGTCCGATGTGGGAGAAAATAACTCGCCACGGCGAGATAGCTTTTTTGTTAACTCGCCGCGACGAGATAGTAACTACCCGCGGCGAGATAACCTTTTTTGTTTACTCGCCGTGGCGAGATAGTACCTCGCCGCGGCGAGATAGTATCTCGCAGTGGCGATATAATTTTTGTATGCATGTCCGTAATACGCTTCCGTAGTTGTCCGACAATCACTAAATTATTTTATATTTTTATATTTCTCACTGATTTTATGTTTATTTTATGCGGTCATGTTCTTAAAACTACAAATTGTTTTTAGTGTTATGGTCCTTACCGAAGTTATTCCTATGAAAGCTTTAATACCCCCTTTTATTGTAATCCCTTCTTCAAACGGCAAAGGTATTGTCCCTTTTTCATGCACAACGACTCTAAATCCATTATTGCTATTAACGCCAACTTTATAATTTTCCAAGTTTAGAATCATGTCAAGTTCTGAAAAAAAGAATACTTCCGTAAATAACGCAATGGAAAAATGACAACTTAGGGATATCCTAACATACTTTTTTACTTTGAACCGCTTGCTAATGGTTTAAAAGCATAATTTGAGTTTGAAGCAAGATGCTTTTAGGAGCCTGTATCGCTCACTTGGACCATGGCTGACAAGGAGAGATGAACGGCATTTCGAAAAGGGTCCAATTTTAAACTATGTTTTCTACTGGATGCCATCTTAAACTAGATGTAGACATGCCACACAAAATTGAAAGGAAGCCATCAAAGGACTTCTGTGATATAGTTCAGTTCCAATCACTTACGATGTCTCAGAGACCTAATACATGTACTTTTGATTGAATCCAATATAAGCTATGTTACAGCTGGTAGCCATCTTGAATGAGATACAGAACTCAATAATAATAGATGCAATGTATGGAATCATCTAAAAATCATTGTGACCAGGTTCATTTTTAATTTGCAAAGAAGTTCTATGAATGTGTTTTCCATAGGGCCAAATGTTAAAACTATGGTCCGCACTGGTCGTCATCTTGGATAAGACACGGACCTGCGTGATATTTTTTTTCGACAGGATAACCTTTGTCATGTTAGTACTATTGTTACTAATTTTCGTTCTCATTTGACATGTCACTTCTCAAGAAAATCTTTAAATATGTTTTCCATTGGATCCAATGTAAAAAATCACTTCCCCTGTCGGATATATATATATATATTTTCATGACAATCTAATGACCATTTTGACCAAGTGTCGCTCTAATTTTTTTTACTAGTAGCTACTGAGAAGATCTTTGAATTTGTTTCCAAATAATAATGTTTCCCGGTTACCATCTTTGATCAGGTACGAACCTGCCGGATACCTTTTTGCCAACCTGGCCTAAAAGTCTATGTGAGCTTTTGCCCTCATTATGCGTCCGTCGTCCATCCGTCAACAATATAAAATTCTTCTCCTCTGAAACACTAGGCAAACAATGAAACCAAATTTTGCCTGAACCATCCACAGGATACGGCTTCTCAAATTCATGTGTTTTTTTTCGCCGGCCAACTAACATGGCTGCTGTTGCTAAAAATAGAACATAGGGGTAAATTGCAGATTTCGGCCAATAACCCGAAAACCGTTACAGATATCAAAAATCTGACAGAATAAAATTGTTCAGATTGACCAGATCTACCCACCCTGCAATTTTGAAGGAAACCCCATGCAGGAGTAATGGCCCTTTTTTACTGAATTTTCAACATTTTCATCATTTCTGTCTTTTGATTTTTTTTAAAATATAGAAGATAGAGGTCAAGTGTTATTGATAAAATGTTTGCAGTGACAAGATATACCTACCTTTCAGTTTTGAAAGAAATTCCGAAACCGATGTAAGAGTTATTGCTTTTTAATCACGAAAATTTTACTTTTTTTTTTCGTTTTCCGTCATTTATTTTCGAAACTATAAAAGATAAAGTTCATGTGTAAATTGATAAAATGTTTGCCATGTCAAGATCTACCGACCCTTCAACTTTGAAAGAAATTCCGGAACCAATATACGATTTATTGTCCTTTTATCATGAAGATTTTCAAATTTGTACGTTTCTTTCCCATTTATCTCAAACACTGTAAAAAATAAAGGTCGAGTGTAATTGATAAAATGTTTGCAATGTCAAAATCTACCTACCCTTTAATTTTGAAAGAAATTCCGAAACCAATATACGATTTATTGTCCCTTTATCATGAAATTTCTTAAATTTGTACTTTTTTTCATTTTTCTCCATAACTGTAAAAGATAAAGGTCAAGTGTAATTGAAAAACTGTTTGCCATGACAAAATTTACCTACCCTTCAAATTTGAAAGAAATTCCGCAACTCATGTAAGAGATATTGCCATTTAATCACAAAAAAGTTTAAAATTTTAACGTTGTTCGGCATTTATTTCCGAAACTAAGAGATAGAGGTCAAGTGTAAATTGATAAAATGTTTGCCATAACAAGATCTACATACCCTTTACTTTTGAAAGAAATTCCGAAACCTGTGAACGAGTTATAACCCTTTAATCACGTATTTTATTTAATTTGTACAGTTTTCGTCATTTACCACTGGGCCGATGCCACTGCCGGTTGCTCGATAATTAGCAAGGAACCGGTGCTAGGGGCAGTCTTGAATTTACTATGAGGTATGAGCAAAGCTCATTGTTGAAGGCCTCATGGTGACTTCAAGACGAAGAACAACAATAAAAGCGTTGTTCCTTTGCTTCTTTTTACCATGTATTTGTAGAGACTTTGTCTTATGTGCATTTACTCCATACCCTTTCATTCACCATGTAAGTCCTCGAGGGTATTCACCAACCCAGTAGCCAGTACTTCGGTGCTGGCTCGAAAACCGATTTAATTTGAAAATTTACAATATCTAAATTATTGAAAAGTTTTGTTAAGATCTAAGGAGTATCTCCTTCTTACATAGCTCTGTCCTTAGCTGATTTTGGTTTTCCTTTTTAGATCATATCGTTCATCTGAGTGTTCTCTATCTGCTTTAACACAATTTTGTTTATGGATTTCCGAATGTTTTTATTTATCTGCACTGAAGAGACATAAGTTGTCGAAATGCACATAATTAAATTCACAGTAACTTCGGTATTTGTTATTTATTTCCGAAACTATAAAATATAAAGGTAAAGTGTAAATATTTGCCATGACAAGATCTACCTAACCATACAATTTTGAAAGAAATTTCGAAACCTCTTTAAGTGTTACTGTCCTTTAATAACGAAAGAAGTACAATTTTTACGCGTTCGTCATTTATTGCTGAAACTATAAATGATAGAGGTTAGAAGGAAATTGATGAAATGTTTGCCATGCCAATATATACTTAGCCGCGAAATTTTGAGGTAAATCTATGTCTCTGTCTGCATTTAAGTATAAATCTTGGCAGCTATGAAAGGTATTGTCATGAAACTTTGCATACTGATGTACGTCTTTGGTTATCTCACATTTTCCAAGACAAGTATGTTTTTTTACATATATTTTCCTCTTGATTGCCTTTTATTCAATTTTAGATCCAAGTTCATATCTCAGTAATTGTATATGATAAAAATATTTTACCTTCCATGTGAATGCATCTTTGATGGTAGGTCAGCATCCAGGCAGAATTAAATCACTTTTACTTATATTTTCTGCACGATTGACTTACATTAAGGTTTTCATCAGAGTTCATAACTGTACATGGTAGGACCATTAAAACCTACATGTAGATGCATCTGTTGTTGTAAGTCAGCTTCCATTGATAAGGTCCATTTGACATATATCTTCAGCTTGATAGACTTACATTCAAGTTTTTGGATGAGTTCGGGTCTCCGTTGCTATAGATATTGGAATCTTCTAAAGCATACATGTCTGATGGTAGGTCAGTATTTAGGAAAACTTGGGTTACTGTGACAGTGTACCAAACGATGAGGCCATCTTTGTAATCATTGATTAGCTATATTAACATATTGCCAAAAGCTGAAGGTTGCCAGGTGATCGATACAGGCTCAGATGAGCATTTGGTTTTTGGAAGGATCCATCTAAAGATAAATGTGTCTATGTTTTTGGTTCTAAAGGGAGAGGTAGTTTCTAAAAGCATCTTTAAATGCGATTCCCTTAGGGTTCAATGTGAAAAAAAACAAATATCCCCGCTGGCAGCCTACCTGGATGAGTAACGGACCTGCAACCTGCAGGGTACCTTTTCTTATTAGGGATTATCTAAGAATAATTGTGACTAGGTTTGGTTATAATTGGACTGATAGTTTATCAGATGTTTGAATGTGTTTTCCTTTGGTTCAATGATAAACAATATTTCCCCTGACGGCCATTTTAGATGAGGTACGACCCTGACGGATATCTTTTTTGGACAGGACCATGTAAGGACCATTGTGACTGTATATCGTTCTTATATGACCAGTAGCTTCTAAGAAGATCTTTGAATGGGTTTTCGATATGTTTAAATGTTAAAACCATGTTTCCCACTGTCGGCAATATGAATGAGGTAAGGACATACTAGATACCTTTTTGGAAGGAACAATCTAAGATCCGTTATTATACAACAATGTAGTTTCCGAGAAGAAGAGATTCGAGTGTGTTATCCATAGGACCATGTAAATGAGGTACAAAAGGGACAATTCAAAGACCAATGTCCCTACGTTTTCTAATTTATTGGACTGGTAGTTTCTGAGATCTTTTAATGTGTTTTCCTTATGATCGAAATGTAAAAATATGTTGCCTGCTGGCGGCAATCTTGGATGAGGTAGGGACCTGACAGGTTTAATTCTTAAAGGGGATCAACCAATGATTATTCTGGCCAAGTTTGGTTCTAACTTGCCTTTTGGTATTAGAGGAGATCTTTGAAAGAAAATGTTACGATGGATCGACGAAGGACGTAAAGTATTGGCAGACACTCACCCTGGCAAAGTCAGCTGAGGTAGAAATGGACAAAAACACATTAAAGGCATGCTGAATTTTCTTACAATCGGCTTAATGAAAGCCCTTTTTGTCCTTTTATTGTATATTGCAACTAACTTAGGACACTAGTGTTTTGGTCGGTCAAAGGATGACAGTGATTGTAATAGCGCTTTCAAAGACAATTTTATGTTTGTTAACGAATTCGCATCCTAGGGCTAAATAAGACATGGATGACGCATTGTTTGATAATGAGCATTTAATTCCGCTTAAACGGGTGCTAGAGGCCGTCTTGAACTTTCTATGAGATATGAAGAAAACTCATTATACTCATTATTGAAGGTCTCTTGGTGGCTTCAAGATAAAGACCAACAATAAAAGCGTTGTGCCATTGATTGGTTCTACCACGCATTTATAGAAACTTTGTCTAATGTGTATTTAATCCATATCCTTCCGCCATTTATAAAAAAAAGCTTTGTTTAGAATTTATGAATTTGGATTATACATGTATCTCGTCTGCGTTTTTGGTACAACTGCTTTCATTATTTTGTTTGCCTAAAGCTAAGAAATGAAACTTATTTAGCATTTCTGAGCATTATTAAAATTCCTGTCTTGAAGTCTTTGCATTTTAATTTGACATGTTTGATACTTCAATGGGAATGGTTGTGTTTTTTACCTTAGTTGCTCTACCTTTTTGTCGTTGTTGTGAAAACCTAATATAAAACTCTGATACGCGAATGCTTGAGTACACATGCAAACATATCTATATAATTCATTAGCTTTGTAGCCGATTCCATGTTCGAGAAATTAAATCTAAAATAGGTTTCCAGACTACCTTTTAAATCATTAAATCAAAATTCAACAATACATACTTGCGCCAAGCCCAAAGAGATTTGCAAACTTATTTGATATTTCTACCGTGTAGCAGTTTCCATATTGTGTAGATATCCATGTATCATTTCTGTAACAAAAATAATAAAATATAAAAAAGTTAAAAAACCAAAAATTTGTAGAGCCATTTTTGTTGCAGTAAATATAGAGATTTTCCTGACAAATTACAATAGTTTACTTCATATTATTTATATCTTATGGCCCTGTCACACTCTAACGCACAACACCAGCGTGTGCCGACGTGTTAGAATATTTTAAATCACGCGGTATGTGTTGTTTAAGTACGCAGCACATTCTCGACACCTAACAAACACTTCGACACAAGTTTGCGTGCGTTGTTGAACGATGGATGCGTCGGAAAATTTTGAACATGCTCAAAATTTCACGACGTTTGTCAAGGTATTGTTGGTAAGTTATGCACACGTTAGATGAACGCAATAGGTACGTTAAACAAACATTTTGTGCGATATGTAGCAGTTTCTCGAACGTTGTTTCAAACGGGTAAAGAACACAAACAAAAAACATTGTAACTTACTAGTAAAGCCAATGTTTTATTTTATACATATTACAAACAAAATACATACAAAATAGCAAAGCAAATTGTCACAGATGTGTTAGTCGCTGCTTTATTTCAGGATCAAACTAACATTTTTGTAAAATAAATCCTCCTTTAAAACAGTCGTTATTTTTAGTGGAATTTCTATCGATTTTTACCTTTGAAAATGAAATTAGATCAAAAATTTCAAACTGATATTACCACAGATTGCCGAAACACTATAGAGACATTCTGTTAAAGCTACAAGATCATTATTGATGTGTCAGTAAACTTTGAGACGTCGCCATACGTTTTATGAACGTTGCAGACAAAGATAAATGTAAGTTTTCCGTGCGTTGTAGGTGGTTCGTCTGACGGTATGAATGTCCAACAAAAGAATTGTTTATTTTTTCCGCGTGTGCCAACGTTCTCTCCAAAAATTGCGAACGTTCGCACACTTTTGCTCAAAATTTATTATATGACAGGACCTATATATCTTTGTAAACAATTAAAATCATATAGTGATTTGACAATTTTAAAATATACATAGCCTATTGAAACAGACGTTTAAGGAAGCGATTTCCATTGTTAACCAAATGAATAAAACTTTATGTACATTAAAAATATTAAGTCCTGTAATCCCGTAAAAAAGGTAGTTACAATAAAATGATCAGACTTTGTGCGGTGGAACCATCTTTCAAAATTACGTTTCGTCGTAATTGTTGCCCTTGAAGATTACGGTAATAGAGTTAGTAGTTTACCTGTATTGGGGTATCGGGTTTTATTCGCATGTTTATAATACTATAGAGTATGAGTGGTCGTTCATGTCATTAACGGGGTAATATAAGCAATGAAGGGATATGGAGTAAAAGCAAATGAGACAAAATCTCCAAAAATACGTGGGAAAAACAAGCAATGGAACAACGCTTGTATTGTTGTTCTTCATCTTGAATTCACCATGAGGCCTTCAACAATGAGCTATGCTCATACCTAACAGTAAGTTCAAGACGGCCCCTAGCACCGGTTTGAGCAGAATTCATTGCTGGATGTCGAGCAACGCTACATCCATGTTTATCATGTCATGGACGCGGGATCGTCAACAAACATAAAATTAACTGGCAAAGTATTCTTACAATTGCTGTCATCCTTTGTCTAACAAAAAGACAAATAGAAGACAAACACAACGTTTAAAAAACCAATATACCCGTATTTTTTATATGCACGTACATATGTATCTATATTCAAGATCTACGCTTTTTCAATATGTGCGTATTCCTATTATACACGTGTATATTGATAAAACATACGTGTATATATTCGGTAATAAAAATGTTAGATATTTCGACGCAATTTTGATTAAGCATAATATAAACGCGTATTTTGCAACAATCCAAACATATATATACGCGTATATTTTTACAATTTACACGTATACTTATGCGTATATTTCAGCAATATACGTATATATAAACGAGCATATATACGCGTATGTATACGCATACATGTAAATAAAATTTTATAGAAATCTACATCTCAACAACAGGGTAAATTCTAGAAAACTGAAAAATCCTATTTTGTACACATTTGTGGATAGAAAGGTCAAATGTACCCCACTTTAACAATTGCATTCTACTAAATACGTCTCTTGTATGTCTAATATAGTGAAATCTAAACCCAAAATCAAATAAAACATTATATCTTAGCATTAAAAGTATGGATATTTAGAATTTTTACTTAATTTTTTGGGTGGAGTGGGGTAGTCGTGCTTATTACCAAATTTGTTAACCTTACAGACAATTGAAACAAAATATTTTGGGCTCAATTTGTTGCTAACGCATTATTGAAACAAAATGTTTTTGGCTAAATTTGTTGCCAACGCATCATTGAAACAAAATATTTTGGGCTCAATTTGTTGCTAACGCATCATTGAAACAAAATATGTTTGGCTCAATTTGTTGCTAACGCATCATTAAACGTTATTACACAGACAATTGAAAATATATATATTCAGATTTTTACGATCTTTATTTTGGAAAGTCGAAATATTAAAAATATTGAATACCCCGAGAATTTCCATTTTTCAAAAATGTTGATATAAAAAATAAAAATTCTTGGATTAAAATGGTCTTATTTTTAACCTTATGTCAAAACTTATAAGTAAGGTACAAAAAGAACAGCAAACTACCAAAACATGCATATCTAAAAGGGGTTAAAAGCCAAATATTCTTCATTTTCATTATTTTTGCAGGGGAGGGGTATATCTTTTCCCAAGACCAAACAAAAGGTGTAAATGCCCAAACTTATATTCATTGTAAAGATTGTGAATTCAGCTTTCATTTGATATGAAAGGTTTGTATATTTCACCCATCTATAAAAAATTAAGGAACTAAAAAGTCGAAATTTGGATTAAAAAGAAAATACAAAGGAACTTCTATGGCTCGAATTGTAATAGCTCAAACACCATGGATGTTCAAGTTTGAACATAGTTTGTCCTCAATAACTCGTACACCCCTCTAACTGCTTCATCTTTCCCTTGGGAGTTCGAGCCATCGAAGTTCGACTGTATAAGAATTTTAAGTGGTGTACTATAAAAGAGACCCCATTTTGTTTTTGCTTGCAGGTTATGTTCATGTTAACATAGTTTATTTTGAAGAGGGGACATAGGAGGACTGAAAAAATCGGTCTAAATGGGAAGGGGGTGCGCGGAAAGTGATTTCAGCCCATTGCCTATAACGGATCTTGGAGTAGAAAGGACACCGAATGTGTGGAGTGCAAGTCAACCGGCCTTTGGACACACCATAGCTCTCATCAACCTTGCCCCAGCTATGGGTTGAATAGTTCTACTGCCTTATCGATAGACTTTGGGAAGTCAAAGGCTATGGGGGAAACCCAAACAGATAATCCCGGTATATCTAACTCGTCAACATGGTAAATGCAGTGGTCTAAGGGAAAGAAACCCCTACAGAAAATCTCCTGGAACTCCAGGTTATCGGGTTAGGCTAAGGGCTAACAATCCTTACTCATAAAAAAGAACCTGTTACGGAAACTTTAACGAAGGAATTTACAACTGAGGATGAGGTCCCCCAACAGTGTAACTGTGGGTAGCAAAAAGCCGAGAGGAAACTGTCAACATGACAAGGGAGGCACATGGTGAGATAAAAACTCTTATGGGTTGTTGGAATGAGAGAATAATGTAATCAGCAGGCAAGTTAGAACAGGTCACAGCAGAGCTGAAACGATACTATTTACACATTGTGCGTGTCACCGAAAGTAGATGGACAGCATAAACAACAAAAGGAACAGATAGAGATGACGGAGAACATCACGGAGAAGTACCTCTCATATTACATTTACATATTACAATTACATTTAGATCATATTGGTGATTTGTTCTCTATCAGTTTTTACACATCTTTGAGTTGATGGTCTTCCAAACGTTTGAATTTTATCTGCACTGAAGAGACATAAGTTGTCGAAATGCGCAGATACAGAAATTAAATTCACATTTACTTCAGTATTAGTTATTAAAGAAAGGAATAGATACAATTTTGACACAATGGAAACCAGTAAGTAATAGATTGATAGTGGTAAGACTCAGAGGAAAAGCTCTCTTCAGTGCTATGCTCCAACGCACGTTGCTGATGATGATGATAAACATGCATTCTACGAACAGCTCCAACGTGAACTACACCAGATACCACACAACGACATCAAGGATATAATGGGTGATTGTAACGCAAAAGTGGGTAAAGACAACTCTCATTTTGAAAGAACAATAGGTACATTTGTAAAAATTTATATGTGGAACCATGAATGAAAATGGCGAAAAATTAGCACAGTTTTGCAATACAAACAATGATGTAATTGGTAGAACATTATTCCCACATAAAGAAATTCACAAGCTATCATGGCATTCTCCTAACTTACCAGACAGAAACCAAATGGACCACATCATGATTTATTAGACGTAAGAGTAAAAAGATGAGCAGAAAAAGAAAGTGATTATCAGGTACTTACCGCAACTGTTCGTCAGAACAAATGGAAAAAGGGAACAACCGAACGGTCCGATATTAAAAAAGGATTCTAAAAATTAAAAATGAATATATCGTTTCATGGAAAACAGATTTGAGACTCTGGATATCTTAAAAGGTGATGAAATTGAAGATAATTTATACATGAAATGGGGTTAGATAAGAATTATCTATACTAAGACCTGTGAAGATTGTCTAGGTTATAAACGGAATGTAATACACAAAGATTGGATGACTCCTGAACCTTGGAAAACCATGAATGACAGGAGAGAAAACAAAGATGAAAAGAGATAAGACCAAAATTAATCACCTCGTATAAAGAAACGATATCAAGAGGAGTACAGTGCTTTACAAAAAGTAGTAAAAGAAGAAAGAGGTAATGACATTAAATATTCATCGACAACTCTAAACGATCAATGTTTATATTACCATCCACTGAAAAGTTTAGATACCTTGGCAGCAAAGTAACAACTGATGGAGATACAGAAAATGGAATTAAGAACAGACTATCAAAAGCCAGAACTGTACTTAACATGTTTGGAGATCTGGACAGTATACCAAGAATACCAAACTCAAACTTTACATTAGTTGTGTCCTGCGACAAGGAAAGACCAACACAAACTGACAACTTACTACACGAGAAATTTAATGAGTATTCTAAGAATAGTTCGGCCAAATAAAATAAGTAACAAGGACCTCTTTAGCAGATGCAAACAAGAAGACATGGCCACAATAATAACAAAATGAACTTCAAGATGGAAATTGTTAGGTCATGTCCTACGAAAAGACTGGGATAACCGGGATGACTTTTTTAAACTGCCATCTTTTAGACACTTGAAGGAAAGAGAAAGAGAAAGGATCTAAAAAAATTGGAGACGCACAGTTGCAGCTGAGGCTCAACACATAACATTAGACATTATTCACATAAAAATAAAATTTTGTTAAGTCTGTTACCTGTCGAGTGCACCCTCGCTCTTTAGCATACCTAGTGCGTGAAAGGACTAAAAATGTCAGTTAATAAAAAGTTTAATTATTAGGGAACAGAAGGAGATGAATATTGCAAAATCCAGTACAATAAGTATTCAGAAATGAGGATGGAAATGAATAAATCGAAACGGAAACGGCAAAACATATTTACTTACTATCTCAACTTAAAACTATTGCGAATGAAACTCGCTTCAATAACGTACCATATGAATACTCTCACGGCACACTTTTTATACAGCATGTCTACTTCCATAATAAGAATTTTTTTCTCTATGCACTTTTAAGTACTATTAACCAATAACTTCCCTGAACGATACTATTACACACCAGTTTGTTATTCACTAAAATCTTACTGTTCTGCAGCTAACTCGTAGTTCCGTGCAATGTAGTGAAAATGCGTTATGAAAGCCGCACTTTTTTTAGTTCATTTTGCTTAATATGTTGTAACGTTTGTCTGTCTGTCCTTCCAGTTAGTTAATACTATAAAATGCCTTCGAATCTTTATTTAAATCAAAAGCAGCGTAACAAAAGTGCCTCAATCAGGTTGGGTTATGCGATTTTTAGACGACGAAGAGAATTTACCATGAATGGCATAAAAATAATTTTAGGATCTTTTAAGGAGTTTCTTCCTCATGCGTGACAAGTATTACTTTGGTCTCTATCAGCTTTTACACATATTTTGGATTATGGATTTCCAAATGGTTTGGTTTCAACACATGTTATTGGACGAATGCGAACGTCAAGGACGTAAAAGATGTGGAATATTTTTGAGCACGTTCAAAACAAAAGTGGTGAGAATGTGATGGTGACAAAACGTAGTAAAAACCTACTAAGAACGTATAGAGAACGGCATGAGCGTAGTAAGTACGTGGACTTGGCGCCGACGGATTATTTTTTGGTCCTTCTATGCTACGCTCTCACAACGACCTAAAAGTTTTGCGTCGTGCGTTCGCAATACGTCTTCACTGCGAATTTATATACGGGTATTTTTCAATCAAGTTTGAAGCATTACCTGATGAAGTTGCTAATGCGTCTTAAACACGCCCATCAAGATTGTACTACGTTACTAGTAAGCTGTGATGGTTTCTACGCCATTCTTTGTAAGTTTGTACTAGTTTGTAATAGGTTTTTGATTTGTTTTATGGATTTGCACACATTTTTTAACATATGGATGCGAATGAGTGAGTTGAGTTAGCTTGTATTTCTTTTATTGAAATGGCACTTGATTTTCAGTTATTGCACTTTAAAAGTTCAAAACTCAATTCCAGATGAGTGTTATCACAAAGATTTTGATATACAGGAACCTTCAGATACTAGTTAAACCCGAGTAAATTGCCGACAATGTGCATTTTAGATAATTTTTTTACATTTTTTTTTCTGTTGCATTAGTTAAATTTCACCCGCTTGTCGCTTCAGGGAACTTCAATGGAATTCAAATAACTAGTTTTATATTTTTCATTAATAATGCTCTCCAAAACAATATTCTAATCTATTTGATTTGTCAATTTTGTGATTTGTTGTAATGTTATCTCCTTTAACAGGAGACTCAGTGCGTCTGTGAGTTTATTTAATAAAATCTTGAAAATCTTGATTTCTTTCGTTTTATAGTTTCATGTATAGTTGGCACATCAAATTAAACTTGTTTACATAAGATTTTTATAGTTCACATTTTAAGCCAAACTATCTATACTGATGCTAAACAGATGCATTGGAAAACGAATAACAATGCAAAAAGAGAGAAAGGGGAAATTCAAAAAACAAATTAAAAATTACGGCAATTAATTTTCAACACAAATTATCTAACATGAAAAAGACAAAAGAAATATGAACAACAACACTACAAAACTAAACCTCAAGCAGAGTGAACCCCTACAAAAACGGAAGATATCATCAGGAGCTCCGAAATAGAAACCATGGTTTGTTCGAATGCATATCACTCGTCACACTGTCAATAATAATTCCAATGTTGTCATCTGGTCATAGTCGGCGTTTGTCAGTTCGGTAACAAACTCTGAATCTTCTCAAAAATATCTTTTCTCATATGTGAAAAAGAAAGGAGTAGGTGCGGTAAGGGCTTATTTCGCCTTAAAATAAGTCTGCTGATATTCACGTTATATATTGTTGAAATGTTCTATGGATATAGGTTAACAGTTAAAAGGAAGATTACTCAAGTATTGATGTATGATAATAGAGTTTTTCAGTGTAGAAAATGGGACAAATTGCACATTTTCTCGAAAAATGACAAATTTGACTCAATCTGACTACTTTTTCATAAGAGGAAACATAGAGCACAGGCAAGAACCACAAAAATATTCATATGGGAGGTCCAAAGCATCTGTAGTAACAATTTGGTAAAATATCTAACTGGTTCTTGAATGTGCTCTATATTTCCGATTAGAAAAACCGTTCGAAAATATGCCAAATTCTTTGCATTTCTATGAAAACGCTCAAAAGTAGCTTCAATATGACGTCAGAACTGTACCTATTATGACGTCATGGTTCTAAATTTTGTATTTTTCCTTAAGTGGTATGTGAACTTTCAAACCAGCATTAAAGAAAATATCCAGGTGCAACTTAAAAAATCACCGAAATTTAGGGCCAAATCAGGCCCTTATCGCGCCTTGTCCTTTATTTCAATCATTTTTGTGTTTGAATATTAATTGTTAAGTTTTAATGTTTGCTGCGTGTGTATATATAATTTGTTGCACAATGTTGACATGTGTTGTTTATGATGGGTGCATAGAAAAATTTTCAACATGCTCAAATTATTTTCTTTGGAAGTTACGGACCTGTTCGACGAAATGTATATGTACACATGTAGAATTTTCCTTTATTTTGTTTGAAATATGTATAAAGAACGCTCAAGGGTTGTTCTTTTAATTATAACGAGTAACTTTCCACTATACAGGGTTTTTTTTATCAACAAGTTTGAATTCCACATGAATGTAAATCGCTTGTTTATTTCAACATCAGATTGACTTGGGTGATTTTGAATAAACTTAAAAATTTCTTGGGTCCTACCTCTCCTTCAATTCTGTCCATCATGTGAGTACTTTATAAGTCGACGGATGACAGCGGCCGCATCCATGACCCAAAAACATGGATGTAGCTTTGTTCGACATCTATCAATGAATTCCGCACCAACCGCGCTCATGTACCGGTGCTAATGACCGTCTTGAATTTGCTATGAGGTCTGATAAAAGCTTATTGATGAAGACCGCATGGTAACTTCAAAATGAAGAACAAAAAAAGCGTAGTTCCATTGGTAACTTCTACCATTTTTTGTAGAGACTTTGACACGTAAGCATTTACTCCATGTCCCTACAAGTTAATCCGTTGATAATGACCTTGGCTAAAAAAATCAATTGATCTGACAAAATCTGGGTGTACTACTTACATAGACGTTCGACTGTATAATAGACTACCAATATGCACGCGTTCGGCGCTAGGGAAACGCTTTTGAGACGACACCATGTCATGTTGCTCGTTTTGTGAGTTCTGTGCTGCTAATTAGTAATGGATAGGTTTCCCATGCTTTGTAGATCAGCAGCCGACGTTATGAATGCAACCAAAAGGAGAATTTGCAGAATAATTATCGATCATTGGCACGTATTAGCCAAAACGTTGTAGTAGGACATAGCCATAATTCAAAACCATAGCGTACGTCTTCTTTGTCAGCAGTGACAAGTAGAATTTAAAGTAAGACTGAACGATTTTCTGCTGCAGCATTGACCATATATACATGTAAGCCATAAAATGTTTTACAACAATGCTTACTTAAACAATATGCAATATACGTAGTGTCTTCAAATACGAGTATTATTTGTATGATGCTTCGGAACATGGGCAATGTGAGCCTCAGTGTGAATTGACGCTTGTTTTTTGCCGAATACGTATATCAAAATATCAGAAAAAATATTTTTAATGGCTTAAAAATATTTTATATAAAATGTAACAACAATTACCAAAACCTAACTTTTTCTGCCAGCAAGGTATAAACTACCTGCAAATTGCTGCAAAAGTAAAATGTGCACCAACGAAATATACCATATTTTCGATTGTATGAAACGGTATGAACTCATTTAATTATATTTATAAATGATACCATTAAATTTCAATGTGTATTTTCATTAGAATTATCATTTTAAATTGAGTGAAATTGGAATATGGAGTAAGTGTTGACGTCACATAATAAAAATATTAATACACGGAAGCCTGTTACCTTGGCCTTAAAGGCGTGGCTTATATAGCTTATACTGCTAGTAGACGTATATACTTCATTTTTATACGCAACCTTTTATACGCGCTAAAAGGAATCTACTTGCAGTATATAATATGTTAAATGTTGAAGTCAATGTTGACGAAAAATAAGGTGACAAGCAGCCTGCTGCGATTGAAAAACTCGCAGAACTTTTTCAAAGAATTTTCATAAACAATATCAATTCGACATTTTCATGGTCATCTTTTTGTGGGCCATCTTTGCTTTTGCATATGTTTCTATCACTAAAGCTCGGGAAAATATTGCAAAAAATCAAACCAACACAAAATTCTCAAGAATGACCTTGATATATATAACTCAGTAAAAACTTTCTAGAGACTTACTTCAAACTGTATAGTCATCGTAAAAAGGACGTAGTGGAAACGTAGCAATGACACCTTAAACGTAGATTACGCGTAGTAAAGATTTCATTGACCTTCTATGAACTTGATTGTAAACTTTATAGACGTAACACGATCTAAGCAAGGATGATGAGAAATCGTTGTCAAAACCTGGGAGCAAGATTTTTTTCCCGTTTTCACAACGTTCCATAAAATTTTTAGAACGTACTTCATTGTAAGATCTTGATTGTCTTTGGCCTAGTGTGACGGGTGATTAAGGGTGTTATTAATATTTAATTGGAAGTAGTACGTGCGTAGTAGTGTGCCAAAATGATATGGAACCTAAGTATTATCCAAACTTTTAAAGGATGCTATGCCTTCATAATGGTTATTTTAAAAAATCATTTAACGAATGTTACAGGATACAGATCAACAAGAACATATACCTTTCATTACTTTCGCAATGAATGCCCTTCATAACTATCGCATTATGCCTTCTCAACGATGGCATTTGTTTTCCCGGAACATGAATCAGCCAGAACAGTTGCACTAAAATTATATGGCATATGTACTTCACTTCTAGAATGGACTGACAGCTATTCTTTTTGCCCAGCAGCAAAACATAATGACTTGATACTAAACAGAGTATATTCACATACCAACGGTATGTTTTTCTCTAGAGCCTATAAGCTAGTTACTGATATTTTGTTCATAAGTAATGATTTTCGCATTATATAATCGAGGTTAATTTCATAATCGTTTTCACAAAGGAAATAAAGACGGAGCCAATCCAATAAATTTAACGGTTAATGTAATAAAAAGCTCAATTACTGAAAAGCAGAATGGACAAATCATTCATCCTTACCAGCTTTCATTCATCAATTCAATTCTTATGTTTATTTCGTCTGATTTTCCCACAATGTACTATAAACACAAATTAACTATAACAGATGTACTTTTCAATCGTTTTACCTTATCAATACATTGGGAAAGAGGAAAAAAAACAAGAAAAAACAACCAAAAAACTAAAATCTTCTTTTAACTTATATCTAAAAGAAAGAAATGAACACAAATAAAAAAATTACGACAAAATGATTTTTAAAAAAGGAAACAACAAAACACACACACACACAAAAACAACTTTAAAGCCATTTTTTATTCTCATTAACCTTGTAAAACATTGGTTTTTGTTTCACTGTGCTATAATTTTTTTTTATTTCTCAACCATTTGGTTATTGGTATATTAAGACTTTAAACGGTGGTGCAGACATGTTTCCAGCATGCGTCAAGATGAATGACATGTATTTTTATCTGAATCTTGAAACTTGTTTTATAATGTTTCAGGTTCCTTTCGACCTTAAATATGTAAGAGAATTAAAAGCACGGACCTTATATAAAAATACAAGTGAATGTCCAAAAGCGCAAATTTGCATATCAGCATATCTATAGAGCAGATTTTGGCCGATGTGTATTTTTCATTAATATCTTATTATGTCACCCCAGACGTGGTCGGGACGAAATATTGTTATTGTTCTGTTTATTAAGGTCTTTCACGACTCCAGTCGGAAAGAACTTCTTGTAATTCGTCCGATTATTTTTATTATTATTATTATTATTATTATTATTATTATTCTTTTTCTTCCGCCGCAACCGATGTGCTAAAACTAAGCGACATATCATTTCGAAACTTTACGTGGTTGTTGAGTCTTACGGAGGCCAGCTCTGATTAACGCATTCACACAGATCTATTTTTAGTAACGGAGTTTCCTGCCCGCGAACAAAAAACCTTGTTATCGCTTAAACTCGAAAACCGTAAAAGATAGCTGATAA